>JANSTU010051553.1:0-20833 GCA_027564075.1 Bolitophila hybrida
GAGAGATATGCTCGCCTAGCCCTGAATTAATAGCAATTCTGGATATAGAACCAACTACAACATCTCCGAAACTAAAACATGTTACGAAAATAATAAATTACAATAGTTCTGATTCTGAATCTAATTATGATGATATTAATTATTCCGATGAAATGTACGATGCAGATAGCATTGAGAACAATGAAAGCGAATCTCTACTGCAGATTGAATCGCTAGAAATACCGAATGTTTGTGCGGATTGTAACGAGAGTTTCCTGACAACGACAGCCCTTGCCAAACACCGTGAACGTTTGCACAATAAGAAATCCGAAATTGCCTGTAAAACATGTTTTAGGGAATATCTAACAAGAGAAGAATTAGATCAGCATCATATTAATATGCACAAGACATTTATTTGCGAGAAGTGCAGGACAAAAATCAATGGAGTGTTTGCTTTGAGAGCGCACGTAAACAAAAATCACTTGCCCATCAGTGATGCTAAAGATCAGATAATATGTGCCCTTTGTGGAAAGCAAATGAGCTCAAATTGTAAACTCAAAATACATATGCAAACAGCACACTCATTGAAACGATACAAATGCGACATATGTGACGCTTTGCTACAGACATCGGCAAGCTTACGGAATCATCAGGCTATTGTGCACTCGTTTAATGTGCGCTTTCCTTGTGATCATTGCAATGTGGGCTTCAGTACACTAGGTCGTCTGAGAGAGCACAAGCGCATTCACAGTGACATCAAGCCATTTCCTTGTGACGTATGCGGTAAAAAGTTCAAGTTTCCGGCTAAATTGAGAATTCACCAGACTATACACACTGGAGAAAAGAAACTCTCATGTGAATTTTGCCAGCAACGTTTTCGATACCAGACGGATCTTCGACGTCACATTCGTATTCATGGCGTCGGCGAGAAAAACTACCAGTGCGAGCACTGTGGCCAGAAGTTTTTTGAAAATAAACATCTAAGAATTCATGTATTAAAAAAGCATTCGAGTATGGAAGTAGTTTAGTAATATTAAATATAAAAATGATGTTTCTTATTATATGTAAAAATATATAATTTATATTTTATTTATTTTGATTATTTTCTTGACTTAAATCAGTTGTCTCAGAATATTTATGTGCTTTTATTTCGTTTGACCTTTTTGCCTTAATTGGATAACATGTGCTTATATTTTTAAACCATTTATCTCAATATTATATAACACAGACGTTTTCTTTCTAATAATAATCGCTCTTGATATTTTTGGTAGTTTCTATGTGATCGCATTATTTGAAGTTCCAATCTGTTCAAGGTCATTTTCTCCACTTACTCCATTTTGCGCCGAAATGTATCATTATTTTTATTATATAATGGATAATACCATACCAACAAATTAATTCAAATTATTTGTGATGGAAACTGTCTTGATTGCATTTCAAATTTATCAATAAATGTATAATAAGTTTCAAACATAACAAAAAAAACTATGTGTATCACTCTGATTTAGATTTTAGATATATATGTATTAGATCCTGTAATCCCTATTCAGGACAGTCTCAGGGAGTATGTGGGAAGATGTGTTGTAACTTTCAAATTAGTTTATCTACAAATACTTGTACGGTTCGAGTGTACATTTTCCTCAACTTGAGGAAGCATGCGTCCCAGTTAGTGTGAACTACCAATAAAAACCGCTTTTTTGTAAGCGGCAAGGTTCAGACTTCCTCCTCCAGACTTCCTCCAAACTAGGTAGTAATAGGCTAATAAACGTTTCTGTCGAAATCCAGCACTGAGATCCAGTCTGAACAAAACATTTCTGCATGTGCACTTATGCTGCATGAATTTTGCACTCGAGCAGATATATAAATGCGTCGCATCTCACTCTAATCCGAGTCAGTGAGCATTCAGCAAAAGTCGATTTCTAGCATTCTCATCTACCGTTCTAATAGTGAAAATATATATGTTATCGTGCTACGTTCTGTTAAATATTATCGATACTTAACAGTAAATAGTCGCATACTCATCTCATAAATATATTTTTGCTCGTGTTGTGAAATATTAGGGTTAGTTCTTTTTTCAAGAAATATAAAAGTACATAATAATCCTTGATTACTTAATTTGATTGTTTTTGTTTTTTTTTTCTAAAAAACGTCGGCAACAGATCCTTAGAACATTTTTATTCATTTAAAATTGAAACTTTATCTTTGAGCTATTACTTTAGCTTTGTTTGAACTAAACAGATATAGCTTTTTCTTAAGCTTTAGCCAATTTTTATTATTACGGCCCATTGTGCGTTGTGACATGTATCAAAACGAAAAATAAATGTAGAAATGTTTTTACTTTTTTGCACTAATTTAAGTAATTTTTATTTTTAAAACGAAGAATACTATACTATTTATTCGTTTTTTGACCTAAACTTGAACCCCCCTCCCCTTCAAGAGGGTAGATTTCCGCCAAATAATTTTACCTGATTTGGAGCTGTGACCTCTCCGAAACTGCAGCCAAATATTTTATTATGGCATTGTACGCTATCCTAATTTTGAAACGTAATTTAATTTAAAAAAAATTAAAAATGATTTAAAAAAATAGAACTAAAATATTGCGTCATTGAACGTATGCTTTTTCATTAATTCCATATGGCTGTGTATTATTCGCTTCGTTTCTAAATTGTGTATATTCCAAATTTATCGCTTCGTTTGACTATACTCTGTCATTCTAGCCAACATGGCGGATCAGCTGTTCGAACGTACTGTGTGTAAACTTTGAAGACGGCACTATTTTGTGAAAATTTCCAGCTTTAGCCATGTTCCTGGTCAGCAAAAATGGGCACAATTGCTTCAGTGCTTCAGTGGTCATGCAATAATTGTAATTTAATAAATCCAACGGAATGTCTGAAGTGTTTGCGCTGTGGAAATGTTCGACGAATTCTTGAGTCTACGGAACCTCTCAACAGCAGCAGCGTTGACGATGGAGGAAAACAGGACGAAACGTCAAACTCGGACTGTACTGTTCGAACAAAGCGAAAAACACTGCCCGGATATGTAGAGATTAGTTCAAACGGGTATGTATTGTTTAATCTTTTTATTCCCTATGGATGTAATTATACATTTGCACTTGGGATAACTTAAATCAGAATCTTTATATAGCAATATTTATCATACAGACAAGCACAGTAATGGACCACAGGAAAAATCAATTATTTCTGATATGTCATGTCATTGTGGTTTTCATATATTGGACAAAATTCTTTTGTGGTCTGTTTATTAACAGAAAATTCACATTATTAATTATTTAGTATAGAGCTGAACATAGGACAAGAATGGATTTATTACTTTTGTGGTCAATTCGGTTTATAACGGTTTATACATAGTCACTTGTCACTGTATCGTTTGTTGGACGGACGTGTCGTGTTGACGTTATACTATATATATATATGTATATATATATATATATTCAGAAATAGTTGGCAGGTGTCCGTCCTAATTAAATCAAGGTTGGGATGGCCTAGATTAAAAATTTCTTTGTTTTATGTTACAATTAGATACATAATGATCTATGCAATATATTGATCATTATTTTTGTTTATCAAAGGCAGTATTCGCAAGCAGAATGAACGTGAATCAATAAATAATGAATCATTTTAAATTTTATTTTCAGAACCGTATCAAAGAGAGTTTACAAAACTATTTTACGTAGTTGTCTTAAGCAAAAGCCTAGTGATAATATCAAGAACTTCTATCAGCCAAATAAGTACGCCTACCTGTTCAGATCACAGAGTACACCTAGTCTCAAACGAATATGGATGTGTCAACTATGTGGTCTAGAGAATAACTCCGTAACCTGGCACTGTCTCAATTGTGAGTGTGTTAGTTTTTTGGCACCCATATACAAAGACACGCTACAGAAAAATATATCTTTCGACTCCGTCGGCGTTGTCTCCAATAACGTTAATAATGGAGATGGCACCTTGATTGATGAAAGTGGCATGAGTATGGATTCGGGTGTAGGTCCACTGCGAATATGCCAGCTATGTGTGTTCAAGCCGATGCATTTGAAAGGAATCGGTCAGGAACCAATGTGTCGTCATCAGAACAAAACAAAATTTACACGTTTTCCACTGATTGGTGCTACACGTGTTGGTCCTGAACCCAAGTCATTCGATGACTGTAAATACTACAATAACAAAGATGGACTTTACTATTCAAATCGAAAGATGAACAAATCATTGTCATGTATAACGGAAACTTTTGGTGGAAATCCCAGTTGTGGTGGTGGTGTTGGTAGTTTATTTGGTGAACGTGTCGTTGTATCAAAACTACGTCCCAACAGTTTGGCAGTTGATGATGGACTTTCTGTTATACAAACCCAACAGATTCGACGTTCTCCAAAAGGAATTCTGGAGTCTAGCAACAACGAATACTCACGACAATTGTCTGTTCCAAATACGAACACTGACTTTTCTCATTTCAACGATTTTAAGGCTTCACCAGCCACAGAATCTCGTCCGAACATCGGAACGTTGTGTGACGTATGTGGTGTCTGTAATCAAAATCGCTGCTCAGGCAGTTCCACCAGCAGCAGTATCGATACAAGTCGATTTACGGTCACCACTTTATCTAGAAGTGGAACAATATCATCGAATGGATATAACAACACGTATACACTTCCTAGAAACGGTGGTGTATTCGTGGATGTCAGAGATTGGTCTCCAGGTTCTGCATGTGCTGCCGAAAATCGAACTCTCCGTTTCACTGCTACACCACTACAAGATAACTACTACGAAATTCTGAAGAATCCGAACAATAATCCACCATATGAAAACCAAACGATCATAGAAAAAGAAAAAGAACGAGAAATGAGAAAACTAGTCGAACGGGAGCCACATTTGTATGCCAATCAAATGTTAGCTACACAAGAGCCAATTTATGCCGTTGTAAATAAATCGAAAAAAATCAAATATCGAGATGGTGATCAATCAGCAGAGCCCAAAGTGAATAAATCGACCAAGTATTCTTATATTGGAATGAGTCAGTCTACGAGTGCGGACAAGTTTGTCAAACAGAAAACAGAAACAGATGCTCTTTACGCAAGCATTGGTCACAACAATGAGAATTCTGTTAAATGCGTTCCGTTGCAAGATGACAAAGCAACGTCTCACGTAACTATAACTAGCAGTGTAGATCATCCGGGTTCTGAAACATCGGAAATCTATGCGAAAGTATGGAAAGGACCCAAGAAATCGCTGGACTCTCAAAAAATGTATGTGTTCAGAAACAATTTTCATTTTTTGCTTCTGATGATTTTTTGTTGTGTCTTCTGTTGTGTATTTATTTTTGTTTCATTTTAATTTTATTTTTTTTAGGTACATTTTATTAAAATGTTTTCTATTTTAATTGAAATATTTTGATTTGTTTTGTAGAACATCACAACCACAACAGTACATCCCGCCACGTACTTGGACATGCATCAAATGCTCGTATGCGTACACTCCGGTGTACGCTGAAGTTTGTGACATTTGTGATTCAACTAGGCCGGCTCCGTCACTTACTCAACCCAGTCTGATAACGGTTAATAAGGACGAATGTGCACCATTGGCTAACTCAGGTAACAAAATAATTGTATATACCAAAAAGAGAAACTCTAGACAAATGATATATTTCCAGAATTCCGCAACAACGATGTGGTAGCCAAAGACTTACATAAATTAATTTCATCAAAATCGGCTCATGACAGTGATGAGGTTGAGGTCCCAATGGCCAAAGACATGCATAAGTTGATTTCATCAAAATCTGCCCAAGTCTTTGATGATGTTGCTGAATTTGTTGAGGTCCCGAAAGTCAAAGACACACATAAGCTAATTTCGTCAAAATCATCACATGTTTTTGATGAGGTTGCTTTTGAAGAGGTCCCAATGGCGTCATTCGAACAGGACCTTGAAGACGATCTAGAGTATGTCAGTGATCAATTTGAGGCTTCCGAAAAGTGGACCTGCAAGAAATGCACTCTTCTAAATTCACATCGAGTCAAGGCTTGCATTGTGTGTGGCGGCTCAAAGCTAAAGAGCACAGCTGCCGTTGAAGATATGACGTTGCGCAAGGGCGAGTTCTGGTCGTGTCCAAAGTGCACTCTAAAGAACACAATTGGAACAACGACATGCAGTGCCTGCAAATCTGTGCGTCAGATGCCTGTCATTTCAGGTCAGCAAACGAATTTTCGACCGTACACATCCTCACCGATGAACGCTAATCTTAAGAATGCGTATCCGCAAAACAACAACCGACTGGTTCCCAGTACCATAGCCAGTTCAACGTCAACTGTTTCGCCACCAGTGGCTGTCACTAATAATTTGGTTTTACCGCCTCAGCGTATTTCACGAAGCCCTTCTCCTAAGACAATTGGACGAGCTCAATATATAAATATGGTAAATTAAGATGAAAAATAATATCGGGACTGAATTAATCTATTTTTATTCAGCGTCACGGTAAGGATGCTGTAATTCCGAAGGTACCTCCTTTAAGAATGGCTAACTGTTCTAATTACGCCAATTATATCCCACTGGTAAAGAATCTTAATTATAGTAACAATTAGTTGAAAGAATATTTTCATTTGCAGCGACAGTCCAAAGATACTGCAATTTCCAAAGATTCACCGGTAAGGATTCCTGTTTGTCCCGAGTATTTACCAGTGGTAACGTAGCAAACAATTTATGATTTCAAATTAAAAATACTTCTTTATTTTACAGCGACACAACAAGGACGCCGCTATTGCTAAGGCCACTCCGCTCAGAGTAAACAATTCATCTGACTACACTCCATCGGTACAATAATCGACAACCTGTTTCATGAATATCTATTAATATTATTTTTTGCAGCGTCATAACAAAGAGGTACTAACGAAAGTTCCACCTACTAAATTCAGCAATTGTTCCGAGTACAACGCTTCGGTATATTTTTTTAAATATCTAACAAACAAGTTTGTTGTAATTTTAATTTATTTTTTTAATTAAGCAGAGACAAAAAGATGTGGAAAATTCAGAGGCATACGAGTATATACCACTGGTAATTTTTTTGATACTAATCATGATGTTTTGTTTAACAATTTTAGTTTTTTTCAGCGAAATAACAAAGAAGTTGTTATGCCAAAGGTCTCGCGCAGCCCATCACCAAAAACCATTACCACTTCTGGAGCAATACCAAAGGTTTTTAATTCAATATTTTATTTATCCTGATGATGATTTTTATAACGCAGTTTATTTATACAGAGACACAGCACAGGAGCTGTTCTGCCAAAAGTTACAAATGCAGCAAATCGTCATAGCAGCACCGGTTCCGGAGCACTACTCAATGCTGCCTGTAAAACCTGGCAATGTCCGGCGTGCACGTACGAAAACTCTTCGGCCAGTGTTGTTTGTGATATTTGCTCTAGCAGTCGCTGTCAGGCCGGTTCATCGATATCAGGCAACGACGTTTCATATTCTGCATCTATCAGTGGTGTCACCAGCTCATCAAACAGCATTACCGATCCCAATTGTAAGGAGAGCAAACTAATGGAAAACTTGCGCAAGATTGAAGAGAGTGAGGCACGCACGAAGTGGGAGAATATTATTCAATACTGCGGAGAGGTTTTTTTAATATCCTTTTTTATTTTCAATACAAATTACATGACTATTTTTAGAATAACGAGCTATTTGTAGACGACTCATTTCCACCAGCACCTCGTAGCTTGTACTATAACCCACAGGCAAACTGGGAGTCAAATCCTGTGGTTCAATGGCGGCGACCGCATGAAATCAACTGTGATGGTGGAAACTATCCGAACTGGGCTGTATTCCGAACACCACTTCCGTCGGATATATGTCAAGGTGTGCTAGGTAACTGCTGGCTACTCAGTGCATTGGCCGTATTGGCCGAACGTGAAGATCTAGTTAGAGAGGTACTGGTCACTAAAGACATTTGTGAACAGGGCGCGTATCAAGTACGCCTTTGCAAAGATGGCAAATGGACGACTGTGCTAGTAGACGATTTGTTGCCTTGCGATAAACGCGGTCACCTGGTTTATTCGCAGGCAAAGCGAAAGCAGCTTTGGGTACCATTAATTGAAAAGGCTGTCGCAAAGATTCACGGTTGCTACGAGGCACTAGTTTCGGGCCGAGCAATTGAAGGCTTGGCAACGCTTACTGGTGCACCATGCGAAAGTATACCACTGCAACCAAGTTCATTGCCCATGAACGAAGAAGAACTGGACACAGATCTTATATGGGCGCAATTGTTGAGTTCACGATGTGTTAAATTTCTAATGGGAGCCAGCTGTGGTGGAGGTAATATGAAGGTTGACGAAGACGAATACCAACGTAACGGATTGCGACCTCGACATGCCTATTCTGTGTTGGATGTACGCGATATAGATAGTCATCGATTACTAAAACTACGAAACCCCTGGGGTCATTATTCGTGGCGTGGAGAATGGTCTGATGACTCGTATATATGGTCAGACGAACTGCGTACACTTTTGATGCCAGACGGTGCATCCGAGGGTGTATTTTGGATATCATTTGAAGATTTACTTAAGTAATAATATTTTATTATCTAGATTAATTTAAATTAAAATATATTCCTAATTTTTCATAGATATTTCGATTGCATTGACATATGCAAGATTCGATCGGGTTGGAATGAGGTACGTTTGCAGGGAACACTACAACCTCTGTGCTCTTTGTCGTGTGTTCTGCTTACTGTACTTGAACCAACTGAAGCGGAGTTTACACTGTTTCAAGAAGGCCAGCGAAACTCTGAGAAATCTCAACGTTCTCAACTTGATCTTTGCGTGGTCATATTTAGAACACGATCACCGGCAAATCCAGAGGTTGGTCGACTTGTTGAGCATAGCAAGCGTCAGGTAATATATATTTATGATTTTTTCTAATCATTGTAGTTTAAATAATATTTATTTTTTTCATTCCAGGTCCGTGGTTTCGTCGGTTGCCATAAGATGCTTGAACGTGATCTCTACTTGTTGGTATGCCTAGCATTCAATCATTGGCACACCGGCATCGAGCATCCATCATTATACCCACAATGTGTTCTGGCTATTCATAGCTCTAAACGATTGCTTGTAGAGCAAATTAACCCGCCACAATTTTTACTGGCGGATGCCATTATTAGTCTAACATTGACCAAAGGTCAACGTCACGAAGGGCGTGAAGGAATGACTGCATATTATTTGACAAAGGTATATCACGACTATGCTTGTCAACTGTATAATTTTAAGAAATTTTTCATTAGGGTTGGGCCGGTCTTGTGGTGATGGTAGAAAATCGTCACGAAAACAAATGGATTCATGTTAAATGCGACTGCCAAGAAAGCTACAATGTTGTATCTACTCGGGGTGAATTGAAAACTGTTGACTCTGTACCCCCACTTCAAAGGTAACACATATAACTTATGTAAATTATAAATATACAATAATGTTGGCTCTTTTACAGACAAGTAATAATTGTGCTAACACAATTGGAGGGCACTGGAGGTTTCAGCATAGCACATAGACTGACACACCGACTAGCAAACTCACGCGGACTACACGATTGGGGACCAGCTGGTGCCACACACTGTCCGCCCATCGATAGTGTACATGGTCTGCATGCGCCGCGTCTCATCACATAATGTGCATCATATATTCTCGATTTTAAAAACACACCAAAGATATATTATTATTGTAAGCTTTTTTGGACGTTTTCAGTCTATTTTATATACATTTGATCTGTGCAAGGCAAGAATTGCTTAACATGTAATTGATTTCGCCGAAAGGTCAATAGCATGGTGGGCAATATATTTTACGGGGAAGACGTAGACTATAACTAAAATATTAATTAATTAAAATGTAATTTCAAAGTATTATTTAAATTAATTGTTACATAGAAACTCAAGGAAGCATATAATTATTTATATATGCACTCTTTAATTTCAAAACAATACATACACACACAAAACATCTTAAAATTGTACTTTAATTTCAATTAAAAGCCCTTGAAACAATAAACATTGTGATACATAATAAGATTGATACTATACTTTAAGCATTTTTTTTTGTTAAATATGATTTTAAAATAGAATCAAAAATTGAGATTTCCAAGTATTTTTATTTTAAATTAAAGGCCTAGCATTACGTTTAGTTTTAATCTATGAATTGAGCGCATAGACAAATTGTGTGTGGCATTTAATCGCATTGTAAATTATAATCAATAACAAAAAAAACATCTCATCTCAGTAATACTCTGAGGTTTCTGTTCTTATATTCAATTTATTATACATTAATGTGAATGGAAACCAGTCACAGCTGAAAATATAATTTAAATTCTTTTTTTATTTTAACAACATCCGATTCGTATTATGAAATTAAAAACATGTTTTGTGCAATTTTCTCTCGTTAAATAATACATTTATAATAAGAACCAAACTTTAAGAATTGTAAAGTTAAGCAACAAAATTAACAAGAAATACAATACGGAATTATATAGTAAATATACAAAAGTTTTTTTTAATTAATAATGTATAGACATTTTACGTTTTCTAGTATCTGCGTGGCTGATTGCCTACAGTGTTTGTCTGCTTAGTTGGATCATCCGGAACTCGAATCAGCAAGGAGCTAAGTAAGATACATAATTAATTTAACACAAAACTTGAGATTGTTGTGAATGTTTTTTACCTCTTCGGTCCAGTAGTCCATAAAATACTATTGCCATCAATTACACAAGCCTCAAGGGTTACTTGCCATTGTCCACCCATTGCTACAGGTGCACCAAATTGTCCGGTTGGCTGAATGTTAGTCAACGGCAACAGAAAACTACCGCTTAGAAAGTCCCGATGAGGTTTTACCGTTTGTGTTAGTGTTATTGTGTCATTGACCGACTTAAACTCAACATTCTTCGGTGATGTCAGTTGTGAGGTAAGTGTCAATTGTACCGCTTCAATAGAACGAAACAGGCTAGGAGTTCGCCCATAATGCTGAATAACACCTTCAACTTTCACAACAAGACTGCTACCCGGCTGTACGATAACCGGGTCACCCACGGTTCTTGGTTGCGGACTTATCGACAGTTTTATCGAGGTATTCTGTAACACTTGGAAGAAAAATCGTGGCATACAGACTGGCGATCGCATCATTATTTCAATTTGATTGATAATCGTTTCGGTGTGTTTAGTAGTTATCGACTTGGCAGAGCCCTGCTCAATTGGCAAATGAGCCATCTCACGTTTGATCATTTTGCAACAATCGATTAGATGTTTTGTTTCCGGATAGGAACCAACGGTTGGTATATTTGGTGAGTCGGAAGGTGACACAAAACACACCGTCTCAACGGAATGGCCAATAATTGCACATGTATGTTGAGTTCTGTGAGAAAACAATTGTAAAACTAGTAATTTGTTAAAATATACGATTTCTTACATTTCCAGATATTCCAGGGTGCATGGGTCCGCATCGAAAGCCGACTTGTACAACTTGGAGTACATATCTTCGCAAACTTTAATTGTCTGAAAAGCATACAAATAAAATAGGTCTATTTTTATTTTTTTGTTACAAAACTCACTTTTACTGTTTTACGCAGTTGATTGGTGACATGACCAAATTTCTGTAGGTGATCTCTTGAATTCTGTGCTAGTGTTTGAGCGATAGCTGGTGGCGGTGTAATACTCTGTGTATTCTTTATTATTACCAAATTGAACATGGCTTCCAGAAATTGTCCACGCAATCTAACAAATTCAGACTGAAACGTAAGTGGCTGCGATGGAGATGAACTTGCCTACAATGGTTTGTTGGTTGGTTTGTTAATAAAAGACAATAGAGCATTTTGATTATTTTAGATACTTACTTTTAGCGTAGCCAATGCTTTCCAATATAAAGTTATAGCTTTATCAAGTCGTTCAGCCAAAGAAAGCACTTGTATATGATTGGCTGAATTCGTGGGATCTATTGACAAATAATTCTGACTAATGATCTCAAAATCTAGTCCATGATTCAAGACACATTCGGCCTTTGATATTTGAGCCAAAGCATTTAAGAAAAAATACAGTTTTTCCATTGACACATGACTGGAGAGATGCTGATATACTTTGGCGGCAAAATAATGTTGTCCATATCTGAATAAAATAGTGTAAACATTTGATTTATGGGAATTGATTTATGGTACCTGGATGCCGATCTTGCTATACGATATTGGGTCCAATAGTTTGTCACTTGAAAAACTTTCTCAAAGACGTCCAGCACACGTTGTGGCATAAAGAAGCCTAGCATAGACTGTAGACATACAGCCGAAAGGATTTCGACAAAGCGCACTTGGTCAAAATCAAATGTATCTACAATTGATTCAAGTTTTTTCAACAGCTTTGGCAAAAGTTGTTGAAATGGATTTTTCGGAACATCTACAACCATAATGTCAGCAGATTCAACGATCGGTATTTTATTGTGGGAGGCTAGCGAACATAGTGCACCCAAAGTTTCACACAGTAAAATTGAATGTTTTGTTGGATAAACTAAAAAGGTACAAAATTAATTAATTGATTATTTTTCAAAAAGGTATTGACTTACTAAATTCATCAGTCAAAAGTTCACCAATGAGCTCAACAAATTGCTCGCGGAATTCGTCGTTTCTTTCGGACAGCTTAACGCCCCATTTCAGGTATTGTGTTAGTTCCTTAAGCAGCTTTTCATTCATCAATGATGAATAAATAAGACTCTCGTGGTGTAAGTTTATTTGTTCCATATACGCAGGTGGTGGAGTTATTTTTTCAGTGTAGCAATATGAAACAAGACGTGTGAGAATGCCTAGAGCTTGACATGCAGCCATGTGGTGTTCCAGAATTAAACAAGAAGAGCAAAGATCTAATACCAGTACTTGTTCGTCGGTCAGAAGTGCATTGCACGTTACCGGACAATCGGTTAGTGTTAGTACGACACTTAACACCAAGCTTTGCTCATTACCCAGATCACTAAAGCATAACGTTATGATAATTACAATATTTTAAAACAAAATTAGTTATAACTTACTTGCAGACCATTGCCTTGGAGATAAGAGTTTGCAGTGCACCTTTTGGCCATAAGTGAGCTCCTTGGTGTGCCAACGACTGCATTGATCTGAGTATCTGATAGCGAACTTGCTTCCGTGGATCTTGAAGGTAGGTAAGAAGTAACGTCACTTGATCGGGAATGTCGACAAGAGTAGCACACGACAACTGCGTCAATGAGTCTAATATGACAACCACGAAATTTTCCGATGGGTATTTCGGAAGCAGATTAATGCACAACGTCTTGACAAGTGCAGCTGTATTTGCATCATGATGCATATGCCTGAGTACCGGGATTAGCTGCAGTTTCATAGAGATTGGTGTTTGTAGCGATTCAATCATAGATGCAATCTTAGAGCACATACTGATGGCAAAGGTTCTGAACAAAAAAAAATGATATAAAAAATATTTTTAATTTTTTATTTAATTACTTCGATTGGGCAGCAAATAAGACACTCGCCTGAATTGCGGCTTCCACTTCGACCATATCATGACTGTCCAATGCCTTACGAATAGCATGATGAACTTGTTCTTTTTCTGGGATGATACCAGCTACAGCTCCTAATGTGCGAAGAGTCAGAGCTCGGGCAATTGGATCGTTTGAATGCATAACCACAAAAATACGTTTTACAAATACTTCTACGCTGAGAATCTTTTCCAAGTGCTTTTCGCTTTGTTGGCACACACGGAGTACCCATAATCGTAGTAAATTGGAACTTAAATCTAAAATAAAAATACAAATAAAAATACATATAAAATTAATACAAATATACAAAAATGTAAATTTATAGATCTTACGAAAGAAATCTGCTAGTTTTAAAAATGATGAATTAATTAAAACAGGAAAAGGATACTTCTCAAATAACTTCGGAAATCGAACAATAGCCTCACATTGTTCACCAATCTTTGTGGAACGAAGACCTAAGAGGAGTAAATGTTTTTTTTTTTATTTAAAGAGATGAGTTGTCACTAATGCAGTTTACCTTTATCTAATTCCGTCAGAACAGAGTTAGCATCCTGATCGGTTTCATTCAAAAAGTTTTCATTGAAAGTATTTACCCGCAATCCTGTACTAGTCATTTGAATGCCGTTTTTATAATAAAATAGAGATCAAATGTTATTTGTTTATATCAAATTGTATCTGATCTCTGTTTTCTGTGCGGCTTAATTTAATTTCGTTTTCTGTTTTCCTTCTGACAACTGACAGTAGTGACAGTATATTCAAAAAGCTGGTGTGCGGCATGTCGTGGTGAATTGTAAATGCGTTTATTGTTTTATATCAAAAACCCCAGTATTTTTAGTTTGTGTGTATTATTGCGTATACAGTTTGCGAATTAGTTGATAATCAGAGTTGGTTCTCCTTTCTTCGTGGACATTCAAAGAACATTCGCATTTTTATTTGTATTTTACTGACGCTTGTAAAAAAAACTATTTTTAATGTTTCCCAAATATAAAAGTCTGTTGTTTTAAATTCGTAAAAATACATTTTTCATCTTGTAAAAAAAGTTTAGATACTATTTTTAAGGAAATACCAACTCTATGTGGTTATCTATTTTCAGATACGTGTAGAAGTGAACGCTCAAACATTGTGTTTTTCAATATAAATTAAAACAATGAGCGATTATAATTCCGCACACCTACGGAATATAAAAGCCAAAAACTATAACAACATATCTGCGTGCTGCGTGTCATATCCCATAAATTTGAACAGATTCGCTACCCTTGTGTTGGAATATTTTTAACATTATATATAATATAGAGAAAAAACCTCCGCACGAATTGGACAAGTTGAAAAAATGTCATTGTCACGCACCATGTAAAAATATGTTTCGATTTTGACAGATTGGTGTACAATAATCACAAAACTGGTGCAGATTTTGTTAACTCTGCGTATCTCTAGGCCTCACAAAACCATACAAAACGTGTTTTAAAACTCGACAAAAATCGTGTATTTACATGTATTTGTGGGATATATTATTATATTATTAGATTATGTAATGTGAATTAAAATATTATTTTGCCAAAAAAACGACTTTATGTTATATCTAATTAATAATTTTTGAGAAATGAAGATACACCCCTGGTATGTGGTGAGTTTCTATAGAATCCAGCACGTGCGTTGAAATGTCAAAAAATTATTGTTTAATTTTTACTGCGAACGTGTGAACACCTAAAACTGCCTCTATATCTTTGCAAAACAGAAAAATCTGTCAAGATGGGTCCACTACCTAACCACGGTAAAAGTAAACAAACTAAAGCACCAAAAGGAAAAGGTGTCCAAAAAAATGCTACTAAAAAGTCGTTCCCAAATAAAAATAAACGGCCAGTATTTCAACAAAAACCTAAACAAAGTGCTCAAGAAGATGATGAGATCAAATTGCTGAAAACAAAGTACGCTTCCATCGTACCTAAAAACATAACCTCATTTACGGACTTTCCAATCTCAAAGAAGACACAAAAAGGACTTAAAGATGCTGACTTCAAGGTACCAACTGAAATCCAGAAGCAGGCTATCGGATATTCGTTGCAGGGCAAAGATGTACTTGGTTCGGCTGTGACGGGCAGTGGAAAAACGCTGGCGTTTCTGATACCGGTAATGGAAAACCTGTTTCTTCAGAAGTGGTCACGTACCGATGGTGTTGGCGCAATTATTATCTCACCAACACGAGAACTGGCCTATCAAATATTCGAGACACTCAAGAAGGTTGGTGCTCATCACGATTTCTCGGCTGGACTAATTATTGGCGGAAAGAATCTTAAATTCGAGCGTACCCGAATGGATCAATGTAATGTGATAATATGTACGCCAGGACGTTTGTTGCAACACATGGACGAAAATCCATTGTTTAATTGTTCGTCGATGCAAGTGTTGGTGCTGGATGAAGCCGATCGATGCTTGGACATGGGATTCGAACAAACAATGAACGCAATTATTGAAAATCTACCACCGAATCGACAGACACTCTTGTTTTCAGCAACGCAAACAAAATCTGTTCGAGATTTGGCTCGTCTTAGTCTTACTGACCCTGTGTTTGTAGCTCCTAATGAACAGTCTGAGCATAGTACTCCGGAAGCACTAAAGCAGAACTATGTCGTTGTAGAATTAGAGGAAAAGGTTACAATGTTATGGTCATTCATAAAAAACCATTTAAAGCAGAAGTGTATCGTGTTTTTGTCCAGTTGCAAACAGGTCAAGTATTTTTACGAAATATTTTGCAAGCTACGTCCAGGAACTAGTATAATTGCTCTTTACGGAACACTTCACCAGGATAGGCGAATGGCTATTTATAACGAATTCTGTAGAAAATCAAATGTTGTTTTGTTCGCTACGGATGTAGCCTCGCGCGGTCTTGACTTTCCGGTTGTGAACTGGGTGATTCAGTTGGATTGTCCCGAAGATGCCACCGCTTATATACACAGAGCTGGTCGAACGGCAAGGCACACGGCTCGCGGTGAAAATCTTCTTGTTCTGGTGCCCAGCGAAGAGGAAGCAATGGTGGCCGAATTGCTAGAACGAAAGATTCCAATTAACAAAATAGCTATCGACCCCAAGCGAATGTTTACACCCCGAGTTAAGATGGAAGGTTTTTTGGCACAGAGTCAAGAACTTAAGGAATCCGCACAGCGTGCTTTTGTTGCGTATATAAAATCAGTGGTTCTAATGAAGAACAAAAAGATTTTCAACGTGAATGCTCTAAATACTGATGCCTTTGCAAGTTCACTTGGTTTAGTTGTAGCACCTCGTGTACGTTTCCTGCAGCGTATGAAGAAACATCAGGACAAGAATCATCAGAAACAATTGGCTGAAAATGCTGGATTGAAAGCTACCGAAGACGAAAGCGATTCATCGAGTAGTGAGGATGAAGAGAAGAAGATTGTGGCACCGATTAAAAAGGTTGAAGTTGTAAATAAAAGTGTCGGAGAACAGCTAAACTTCAATGTAAGTTCGAATGACGACAGCGACGAAGATGACACATTCATGACTCTAAAGCGAAAGGATCATACAATACAAGGCGAAGACGAGGCCGACGAAGAGGTATTGGAGATGCCAGAGTCAAGGTCTAAGAGTAAATTAAAACCTCTAACGAAGGCTGCGTTAGCTAAACGAGTAGTTAAGAAGAAGATAATGGCCAATACGAAAGTTGTGTTTGATGAAGAGGGCACGGAAATCGTGGACACAGCAAAACAATTGCAGTCTGAATTGGCAAAGGAGTACGAGAATGCAGATGAAGGTGGCATTAATATTGAGCAGGCCAAGAATCTTCTGCGTGAAGAAGATAAGTTTGACAAGGCAAGATTTAAGCTTATGGTAAAGGCTAGACATAAGGAAGCTAAGAAGAAGGCACAGAAAAATGGTGAACAGGAAGATTTTGATGACTTTGGCAGTGATGATGAATCAGATGGACCTGACATGTCCTGGTTACCTGATCCCGATAAGATATACAACAAGAAGGGATCCGATAGTGATGATGATGATACGGCTGGACCTAGGGGTGTTGCAAACACATCTGATGAGTCTGATGACTCTGAAGATGAAATTCACCGACCTCCGAAACAACTTGTCAGTAAGAACAAAAAAGCCCGCGAAGTGTACAGTGATAGAAGTAGTAGTGATGAAGAAGACGCTCCACCGGCTAAGAAGACTAAAAAGATGGCTTCCAAACTTTCTGTCAACGAAGCTGAACAAATGGCTATGCGGCTGCTGGAGGGTGGATTTTAACACATCGTTTGTCTTTTGTATAACAAGTCTATATTAACGTATGAAAATAAATTACACCAACAAAATCCAAACCAATATATTTTTTGTATTCTAGCTTTAGGATTCCAACTTCAACCAGTCCTGTGGGTTTTTCAATACCTCAGTTAATTTAGATTCTCGTGAGTTCGGTGAAGGCTCATTCATGTATTCCCATCTCTGAAATATGTAAAGAATATATTTATACTCTTTTATTTTGTTCATACAATTCAACTCTTACCGCAGTCAACGGCAGCGACATCAAAATACTTTCATAGCGGGCACCAGGAGTATACAGTCCAAATTTCGTTCCGCGATCATAAATCAAATTAAACTCTACGTATCTGCCTCTTCTCAGAAGTTGCCATTCGCGTTCTTTTGTTCCGTATTCATCGTTTTTATGCTTTCGAACTGTAAATGTTTAAATAAATAATTAATTTTAAATACTAGGAATTTAATAAGGATTTTCTACCTAATGGCACATATGATGGAATCACAGCGTTTGCACAGGAGGAAATAAAAGAAAATGCTTCGTCTTGCGAGGGAGTGTCAATGTCATCAAAGAAAATACCACCAACTCCACGGCACTCATTTCGGTGAGTAACTCGGAAGTATTCATCGCACCACTTTTTGAATTTTCCGTAATAAGTGACATCATGCTCATCACATGCGGCTTTCAGTGTTTGGTGAAAATGTACGGTATCCTCTTCATTAAGGTAATAAGGTGTAAGATCAGTACCTACGTATTATTTAAAGAATGATATAAATTAAAGTGTTGAGTTAAATTCAAATAACAAACCTCCACCAAACCACCACTGTTTCTCTCCCGATTTGTCAATCACCTCAAAGTATCTGTAGTTAAAGTGTATAGTCGGAACCATTGGGTTTCTTGGGTGTATAACCGCACTGACTCCGGCCGCAAAGAACTGCAATGAACCGTCACCGAATTTCTTGCCGCGTGATTTCATCTGCTGTACTGCTCCGGGTGGCAGTTCTCCATGAACAACGGAAATATTAACTCCTGCCTTTTCGAAAATGTCACCGTCCTGCAGTACACATGTTATGCCACCACCACCCTCACTACGCTCGTATCGGTCTACGATGAATTTCTTGCCAAAGTTCTCTTCAGCTTCTAGCGAACGCACAAAATCTGCTTGAATTTTCATTATAAATAGTTCCATTTTAGTTTTCATATCCGAGGAATTGTTCATCAGGTGATCTGTATCTGTAATAGGAGTGGCCAGATACAGAGATCCATTGAACTTTTGTTTGGCTGCTTCAACTGTATCAATTGATATAAGCGCAGCCAGACCGGAGCCAATAAGCAAAGCACTCCCATATCTTAAAAAAAATCCAATTTTTGATTGATATCTTTATTTGAACTATAAAATTATCGCTTAAATCGTATGATATGAACTATCTTATAGTACACCGGTTTGAACGTGTACTATGGCACGTACACATAAATATGTGTTGTTGTTTTTGTATTACCTGGCACGATTTGAGTGAGAATGTTGCTGCCAGCTTACGTAATGAAATGCTTTTACTCCTCTTCTTAGGGTTTTGAACATTTTTAAAGTCTAAACTTAGCTTAAACTTAGTTGCAAGTTAAATAAATAAAAAACTCAAAATATTTATAAGAATATAAATACATTTGCTGCGTGCAATCTGCAATACTGCAATATATGTTGGTAATTGGAAATTGGAATGTGAGTTTTTGACATTCAGTTGACAGTGACGTTATATATATATATACTTATTTAATTTCCGAAATCTTATTTGAATATGACTGTGCTGCCATCTGACTTTAATATTTAGATCCATTTTTTTGTGCGTAAAAAGGGAAGGGGCAAGCCGGACTATTGTAGGGTTCGTGAAAATTTGGGTTTTAAGTAAAAAAACTAATGAAAAAATCAAATTCATTTATAAAAAGCATCCGATAATTAGGCGTAAAATTAAGTTTTAGGGTGTTTTTGTTTTTTAGCATTAATGGTATTGTAAATAACTATTTATAAAAAATGGAAATCGGACGTTTGTGGGCGGTATGTGTACAAAAAATTAAAGTCTGTCGAAGGAAATAACAAAATATTTTTAATTCTATTGCTTTTTTATATAATTTTTTGTTATATTTTATAAATTATATTGATTACATTTCTTACCATTTAGGAGAGATTTCTGTAATCGCTGACAAGTTGACTACAAACTTCCAGTTTACGTCATTTGTCTATGTCGAAATGTTGGCTCATGGTTGGAACATTTGACGTCGTACCATGTATAATGCGTCAGGTATTTACTATACATGGCCTTGTTGCCGATCAAGTTGTTCCATTAATTTTCTGTCTAATGTCACACAAAACTAATAAATCGTATGAGGAGCTTTTCTACAGTATCTGAGAATATGCATGCGATAACCAGCTGAAACTTATGCCAGATATGTGAAAGCCAGCGTTGCAGCTGCAAAATAATTTTTCCGGATACGTTGTTCCATCTTGGTCAAATTCTATGGAGTAGAATACAAGTCAAAACATTGGCTACTCGTTATGGTAACGATGAGAACTTCAGTTTATCAATGAGAATGATCCTTTCTCTTGCTTTCGTTAAGCCTGAACTCATAAAAGAGTATTTTTAGGAGTTGTTTGCCATCCTCGACGTAAATGGTAAAAAGATTGGAAAATGGTTTCAAAAAAGCAACATTGGCTCGAAAAATTTGCAACTGCAATATCTACCATCGTTTTGGTCAATTTCGAAGAATATCAAACTGAAATTTCCGAGAACCCAGAACAAAGTCCACCTTCAATGTATTATTGGACGATATTAAATTGGCGTTTACGAAATTATTGACCACTTGGCAAAAGAGAGTATATTAGTTAAACATAGAATTCAAAATCATGAAGCTGATATTTTTTAAAAATGACATATCTCCCCAACTGACCCTTATTTAAATATTTTCAATATTACAATGTCATTGCTACAAATAAAAAAATAGAAAAAAACACAATTATACAAACTAAAAATAATATACAATAATACAATCAAATAAATAAAATTAAAAAAAAAAACAAA
>JANSTU010051564.1:0-20831 GCA_027564075.1 Bolitophila hybrida
CGGTTGACTCGAATTTGTCCACCAATCGACGGATAGTCGACTCGGCAGGACGATCATCGCGACCGTAAAACGGGCGATGTGCGCGGAACGTTTAATGATTTGCACGTGCTGCTCGACACTGTAACCTGCCATGGTGGTTTGGGAGGACAGCATGAATATAACACACTGCATTTGACATCGGCTCAATAATCATCCATTAAATAAAAATCATTGTTGACATGTATATCTTTTTTCAATTTGGAATTAATTTGAAAATAAGAATTTTTGAAAGAAAAAGGAAATGTGTAAAAAATATGAAATATAAAAAAAAATATTTTCCCTATTATTATCAATTGTGTTATTTTATTCAAATTATTGTAGTGAAAAAATAAAAGTTTCTTAAAAAAAAATGTTTGTTTAACTATACCATAATATTGAATATTTAAAAAAATTTAATTAAAATTAAAATCTCGTCTAATATATAGCGATCAGTTGCAGAAGACTGGAAGAAATGAAATAAGTAAAGAATATATTCAAAATCTATAACGTGAAATAAATGAATAATTACCGATAGCAGGTTTGACGTCGACTCCGTTGAGAGGTCTACTACGTAAGTCTCTATGAGGAGCATCTCATCGAAAAATCGCCACGATACTTTAAATTATTCGTTGCTCTTTCATGCCACGACATTTTTGCATGCGTCTTTAACCAAATGGTTTTGAACGTAGAACGCAAACTTAACCATTTTGCCTTTGCGTCGTCAACTGAAATGGAGCTGCGTAGTCATCCTACAATGATAATAGATCTCAGTACTAAAAAAAATTTACCTCTATGATCTATGTTTGGCTGTTATATCTGATTTTTTCTCTCAAGAAGAAGATATTGCATATTGTTGCGACCGATGTGTAATCATCGTAAAATAAGTTGTCTTAGTTTGAATAACATTTTTTTTTAAAAAATTGCAAATTGTCAAGTTTTAAAACTTCAAGCTCGATGCGCGACCGTGAGACATTTAAGCGCAATTCCCCAGTGCCTTTTCACAGGTCACGTTTATCATCTTTCTGACGAGGTGCCTTCTCTGAATTGCTGAACCCTTATTATAAAAAAAATCAAAAAATCAATTACATTAAAAGAAAAAAAAAATATTTAAACTCAGAAACACTATTGTGCTGTTTACACTAAAATACCAGACAAATTCTTAAGTTCTACGCTAGCGAGCTTTTCTGCCACTTTTGCCCGAGTGTGGGCACACATAAATCAGAATTCTCAGAACAAAAACCAGCAGGTGCCAAAAAGCATTCTTGCTTCAGGAGCCGACCAGTTGTATAAATGTACACTTTAAATAAGTGCGCTAAATCAGTTTTATGTGCGAAACACATTTAAGGGCTAGACGCTAGACAACAAACATAGTTATGTTATTACTGTGCAATGTGTATGTGTGCAATGTACATCCTGGAAATGAACACTAGTTCGCATAAATATTACCTGGTGCAACACGAGATTGTGCATATTTTATATTTTATTTTATTTTACATTATAAATTGCTTCTTTACTTTGTGGTAAATGTACCCAAGCAGGGACTAGACTAAAATGTTTATATATATATATGGAAATATGAACTGTTAATGTTTTTCAGCTATGCAAAAACCAGTGTGTGCACATTTTAAAGAGAGGAAAAACAACACAAATTCTGGTACTTTTAAATGGATTTTTAATTATAATTCTGACCTATACAATGTTCATGTATATATTTTTAAAATGTTTGCATTTTCGGACTAAGCCTTTACAATAGTTAATTACCAGCATAAAATAAAGTGTATAATTTAAATTGTCAGTATGTAAAAGCTTTTAAAAGTGCTTGTTTGTATTTTCGGGGTAAGCGCGCATACATATATTTTGTATTGAACTACACGATTTTGAGTAAAGCTGTTTATATAATCCATTTTAATTATATTCATAATTTATATGTTGATTAATTTTTTTTTTTCGGAAAAGGTACGTAGAGGTCGTATTAAAATGAATAATAATTTGATTTAATATTATTTTAAACATTTATTTTGATATAAAATCTATTCCATAAAAGCGATATTTAGTGTTTGTATTTAAGATTTTACATTTTTAGCTATAAAAAAATATTCTTAATGAGAAAAAAATCTAAACATGCGGTTCTTTGAGTCGTGTGTTTATTGTATATTTTAAATTAACAGAATTTTACAATATAAGTCGGATATTACAGTTTACAATGTATAGGATCGTAGCGGTTCCGATGTCTTCGTTGATGGAATTTCGGTGGCCGAGTATTAAGAGTGGTAATGTTTTCGTCCAGTTTACGGGTTTCCGGCATATGATCAATGCCTTCAATTGCCGTAATATTTATATTTGTCAATACAAAAGCAACGATTTATTTAGCTGAATAAGTGGCCTTCGATTGGGTGATGATGGCGTCGGAGACAGTGTTGCATTGGGACTGTTTCTGGCCAGCTGCTGCGTCGATCAAGGTGAGCAGGTAAAGGTTGCCTTCTGAAGGTATAAGGCGACCGACGATGTCGATGTGCAGGTGGTTGACAGCTTGTGAGTGGCCCTGATTGCAGAGGAGAGATGTTTTCCCTCCGAATGACTTTTTTGCAATCAGAAAGTTCGGTTAAATCAGGAAGTTCAAGTAAGAAAGTCAGGAGTTCATTGCGCTGTTGATTCGACAAATCCTCGATGTCGATCTGTTCTCAAATTCTCGTGGGTGTTTATGAACACGATCGGTTTGTTTACATCGAATGTGCGATCGGATTGCTGAGAATCGAGAGTCCGTTATGAAAGTCGATATCTGTTGCATCCGACATCTCCTCGATTTGGCAAGACGCTTTGCTGCAGGCCGTGACGAGCGGTTTGTAGGTTTTTTAATTCTCCTCTGGAAGTAATTGGTGTTTAGAATAGAAATCAATTGTTTCTGTTTTAGTATCTATGACATGGTCGAGGACGGCTTCGATTGCAAAGTCTTTCGTGTCCGTTTGGAGGATTAGGCGAGCGTCGTTCTTGGGATGAGTGACCGCCACCATGATCACTAGCTCGTCTTTGCATTTGTTGCACTCCGATATAGAAGTGGCATGCTGGTAATTGCCTCGACTTTTGCTGGTTTGGGCAATATTACATTTCCACTGACTACGTGACCGAGGAATTAGACTAGTTGCCATCCAAAAACGGGGTCAGAGCTGTCAGCCGACGATAAATTATCGGCGGAGGCTGACCCATTAAATTTGACCGCCGGTTTTTCATAGTATATAATGGCGATACTTTAGGATAGCGAAAATGGGATTTTAAAAAAGGCCATTTTGAACAGAAAACAAAAAAAAACGTGGCGGAAATAAACCCTTTAAGAGTGAAAGGGCGTCAAAGATTTATCAAAAAACAGTAAAAGTAAATGTTAAGGTTAAAATGGGGATTAAAATCTGACTACATTGTAACGGACCAGCTTGACAAATGGCCAACTATATCGACAGAAGTGGAGCCTGTCCGAGACCCTAAACAAACGGAGCTTAAGCGGCGCTCCAAATGCTGTCCGTGGGTCTGGGCCCGCACAACCTCCACTTACACAAACGCGAAATTGCACCCACGCACTCACACATTCACACAATAATTGGAAAAGCCAATGGATGTTAAATACAATAATACATTTAATCTAACTAAAACAGACAATAAATAAAACATTAACTTACCATCAATGAAATTCACTAGCCACAAAACAAAACTACACTTACATACTACCCTCGTTGCAACATAAGCCGTGCGATTCACGGTACGCCAAATAACAAATAGCAGTCCTTGCTGACCACTATCGGAATGGCCCTACCAGGCAGGCTCCAAATGGATGTATTAATGTGGGATCGCGGCCACAAAATGGTCCGATGCCGGATGTAACGGTGATGCGCCTCGTGGAGACCAAAAAGGTGGTGGGTCTTCTCCGTATAACTCTGTCCGCACACGGGCTTGTCCACCTGCGGGGATCTTCCTTCTTACCCCACCGAGACGTGCTCTTTTCTCGAAAGTCACACACGAAAGTGGCTCACTCTTACTTTTTTTCCGGCGAGGCTCTCGATGTACTTCAGAATTCCTTTCCTTTTTTTTACTGGTCTTTTTACGATGGCGGTTGGCGAATTACTCCTCGAGTCATCAGTAGCACAAAAACTCCAACTTCTCTCTTCTCACTGACAGTTCTATACTGCGCCCTCTCTGTTCTAATGTTAAATTGTGGTGGCTTCACAATGACAAATTTAATAATTACAATAAATAAATAATGAAAACAGAGATAAATGTTTATCTCACACGCTACACTTTATTTCGAGTAGTATTTTTTTTTATTTAGATGAAGCAAAGCAGAGCTTACATTTAGTTTTGAATGTTCCTAATGTTCCAATGAATTCCACTTTTACATATATCCGAAATTCCGCCATCAAGACTGTGCGAAACTGTAAAGTGCGAGTCTGCGAGAGAGCGAAAGTTAATATTCTCCTCTGCTTCGTGTGTGCGAGCTTGTGCCCTGTGGTGAGAACGCTTGTCTCATATTGGTGCAAATAAATCAATTATTTGATCATTAATTTAATCAATTTGTTTATCAATAATTGAATATAAAAAATGTATTATAACATTTAAAACTAGGATCAAATAAAACCCATAATTTTCAAAACTCACAATTCGTTAAAAGTTTGATAAGATTACATATTTTTTCGTTTTGTAGTTAAACAAAACCCACATTTATGTTCACAAATACACATAAAACAAAAATAATATATTTTATTCAGAAAAAAATAAAGTAATTTTGAGTCTAACTGAACGAGCCTTATTATGGGTTCTGAGTGTTACGTGCATTCAGCGTTATGGGTTTTGTGATTGATGCTGTTTTGTGTTGCATTGGATGATGTCTGCTTACATTTTGCCAGAAACCCTATCTTTCAAATTGAGTTCAACATACAACAATACCAACTTTGTTGACCTCATCCTTTTTTCCGAAAAAAAAACATTTCTATTATGTACAAATCTATAATGCACAATTATTAAAAGCCGATGAAAATCTTCTCATTAACTGAATATGTGATAATTTACCAGCAATTTTCAAATTATCCAATTTAAAACATCATAATTACTTTAATAAATACTGGGTACTACACAAATCAGGTGAGTGCAATACCGGAAACTTAATCTACATTGAAATCTTGCGATTCGAGTAAATCTCCTTCATGCACATCGCGTTTACCTATAAAAATTCTCTCGTAATTGTCTTCGTTATATTTAGTAGTACACTCGTACCAAACAAAGACGCTTCATGGCCCGCTGGACTTGCCGCGCACCACACGTGAGCGCGTACAAAGGTGAAAGGTGTCCTCGTCAAACAGCCACAATATATACTATTAAGATCTGACAGAGAATCATATGCGTTCGCGACAATAGAGCTTTTCGAAGAGCTACTACTTACTTATTCACGATTTAATTTAAATACAATTAACGTTATGAAAATATTATTATGCGAAATAATTCAAATTGCATCCGAGAGTCACTTAAATAATAATGTAATAATACAAAAAAATACATTTTCAATGTGCTGTAATAATTTATCTGGGTTAAGGTCATCTTTTCAATATAATAAAATGTGTGTGAGTGTGTGCGAACGATGTGATTGACCATACACTCTCACAAAAGACGACCGGCGGTGAACACAAAAAAAAATCGCAAGTGGTCTGCTGTATTCAAGATGTTTGAGGAGGTGAGGTGTGTTATAAGATCCGAGATTGTCTGAGTGAGCGTTTCTTTAACGATATATTTTATGCTCGCTATTCATGAAATTGAATTGAAGTCTAGCGACGCAAATTATATATTCAATGTATGCTGTTATATTATTTTACACAACATTTAGATTCTATATATTATAATATAATATTTATTTATGCGCGTATATGAAAACGATATTAAATTTGCGTGGCAGAGGTGTCACCTGTCGATAAATAATGCAGAGCAACAGGTATTCGTGACGCATGTCAGTGGTAAATATACTCAAATTGACATGTTTATTATTTATTTAAAATTTGTATATATAGAGTTAAGGAAATTTCATAAACTGCGTTTTAATATGAATCAATGTGACAGTTCATTCATGTTGGATTGGGCTTCGGGTATATTCAAATATATTGAACATATCTGCATTTTGAGCTAGTTCTGCGAGTGGGTACATGGCCATTTGGCCGAATAAGCCGTTTGGCCGAATGCCGTTTAGCCGAATGGGCCATTTTTCCGAATGAGCCGTTTGGCCGAATGTCATTTAGCCGAATGAGCCGTTTAGCTGAATTGCCGTTTAGCCGAATTGCCGTTTAGCCGAATGGGCCGTTTAGACGAATGAGCCATTTGACCGCATGAAATGTTTCACCGAATGATTGGTTTTTGCACATTTACATAAAACGGCGGACGTTATCTAAATATGCTATATGCTATGATATTATGACAAAAGAGTACCTAAATGCATGTGTAAAAACATTTTTTATAATTATACATTTTTATAGAATATTTTTGTCTAAATCTTGCTTATTTCGAAGGATATAGGGGTTTTAAAAATGATTATCTAAGCTTTTTTATTTATTCGTGAAAAAAAAGTTTGAAACAAGTTACTATTCCACGACCCACTATCCGCCATTCCCAAGGGTTTCTTTTCCTAAGCGTGATTCAAAAGGTTTTGGCCGTATGTTGGAATAACCACGGCCCTCATGCCGCCATTTCCAAGGGGCTTTTGTTTTTTTATTTTATTTAATTTTTGATGATAATTTTTTTTTTTGATATTTGCCTTATTTTAGAAAAAAAACACAATTTTGCCTTAGTGCCTTAGAAGTTAAAGTTAGCCTTAGTATAAATGATACCCTATCTTCTAAACTAAGGCGAATACCATTTGTTTTTATTTTATAATTTCGTCATATTTTTAGATTTTATTTATATATTTTTATATTTTATAAATAATAGTAATAATGTGTTCAAATTCTGTCGCCACGGAAACCGTAATCATTCGGCCTAACGGCATATTCGGCAAAATGGGCCGAAAGACTCATTCGGATAAATGGCCCAGTCAGCCAAACGGCATTCGGCCAAACCACTCATTCGGATAAATGGCCCAGTCGGCCAAACGGCTTATTAGGCCAAATGGCATTTGACCAAACCATTCATTCGGCCAAATGTCATTCGGTCAAACGACTTTCGGCCAAACGGGATACATTCCTGGGAATTCAGATGAATAGCCCAAATGTTGGGCAAATTACAGCAATTACTTTTTGATCGCGTCCTTAGATAAAATAGTTTATTTTTTAGCTCAGATAACAATACTTTACAGTACTTTTACATCGTTTTTTAGTCGATTCAATCGATTAATTATTACGACTCCTCATAAATTATAACCTCAAAACATGAGCTGTCATCACCCTAAAATGCTAAGCGCATCTCTCTTATCGAGCTTAACGTCAAATCAGATGGAGCAGGTCTGATGTTCGAACGTTCATTTGCTCGAACGGTTTTTTACAAGTCTGGCGTAAAATATATAAGATAACTTATTTTTAATTTTATGCATATAATTTATTACGCAAGTCCCATTTTTTGACTTTCGAGCATCTGAACGGTGTCCCTAAGCGCTCTAAACTCCAAATAAGAATCGAGCTGATTTTTTATTGGTCCTTAAATTATAAGAATATATTGATGGTGATTTTTCAGGCTACTGTTGGAAAAACACAGCCACAGCATGATAACTGTAGTGTAGATGGATGGATTTGAAAGATAGAAAAAGATTTTTGTAAAGTAATGTTGACGTTAAAGTCTGTCGAGTCAATAAAATTGAATAATTTATGATAGTTTTAAGTTGAAATGTGATTTTTATACAAAAATTGTGTTCTTATATGGCTCATAAGAAAATTATTCCAAACAATATTTTTAAAATGGCTCGACTGACTATAAATATTGAATTTCTGAAGATTTAAAAAAAGCAAAACGCGTTTAAAGTTTTAAGCGGACACATTTTTATAACCTTTTCGATCATTAAAACGACGTTTATTTTTTTTTAAATCAGCAACTTTTTGAAATCTGACAGTTATCTGAATGTTATGGCACAGAGACTAATAATAAATAATAAAAAAATCTAGAAGTAAGTACGAGTATGTAAGCCATTATTGGGATGAATTACATAAAGATTTACTGATTTTCAGTAAATGCTGATGAGAATTATGTGCAAAATTTACTGAAAAGCAGTAAATGTTCGTGTGAATTAAACAACATTAGAATGAATGAAGATATGTTTTTGCTTTCGAATTATTGTTAATTTACTAAATCCAAGAAATATTTATTTATTTATTTATTATATCAAGCAAATTTTTGGTTGGCGACATATTGATAGGTTATTTATTTGATTTATGCTAAATGTTTGTAGTTTTTTAATTCCGTGAGTGTTCTATCTCAATAAAGCTTGAATT
Source organism: Bolitophila hybrida (assembly GCA_027564075.1). NCBI lineage: Eukaryota > Metazoa > Arthropoda > Insecta > Diptera > Mycetophilidae > Bolitophila > Bolitophila hybrida. The sequence goes on from JANSTU010051564.1 coordinate 8,460, forward strand.
GAAAACGTGAATTTTCTAATTGTACAAAATAATGCGAAAACTTAGTTTTTGTTTGTTGACGACAATTATGTAAATAAAAAAAAATAAAAAAAGCTCAAAATATTATATGGAATATAAACATCTACCAAAAAAATCAACGATTCTCATGACAGAATCTGTCCGTAGACAGAATGGCTTATCTAATTTTATACGTAGGTTTACTCAAGCATCTGACCTGCAACATAACATAAACCCTAGAACTTAATAATGAAAACTTAACTTAACTTAACTTAAAACTTAAACCAACAAAAAAAAAATCAAACTTATAATTCTATAAATAACCTCAACAAATCTCTACTAACTCAAACCTAACATATGAAAATAATATAAGAAAAATGTAGGCCATAAATTAGGATATCGAAAATTGGCCTTTTTAATCATTTCTTTGGGAAGACAAGCCTTTGGAATGTTGTATAGAGGACCATGAAATAGTACACTATTACCAACACCTTTTGAAGGCAAATATTATTTGTTTTATTTATTAAATCAAATTAAATCACACCGAAAAAATTGCAAAAAAAATATGACAGAAAATGCATAGTGTAGCTTTACAGGGTACTATTCCACGACCCACTATCCGCCATTTCCAGGGGTTGTTTTCCATAAGCGTGATTCAAAAGGTGTTGGCCATAGAGTACTATTTTCAACTGGCTAGGAGTACAATTTTGTAACTTTTTCAGTTCACATTTAAATTAATTGGAAAGATTTTTTTAATTGTTACCTGTGCAGAATAGTTTATATTTTGGAATGAAAAAAAAAAACAAAAAAAAACAATAATTAATTAAAAAAAATGTGTATATATTATATATAAAAAAGTAAATAAAATCATTCATTCGAAGCGGTTTTACGTGCAGGGTATGGCAACGACGACGGCTTCTCCTGGCCGCGACGATTTCCACAACCAGCTTGGGCCTCTCGGGTGGTTGCGCCCCACACACACTTCGCCGGCTCTTCTCTTCGAACAGCTCAAAACTTGGGAAAACCTTTTTTAATAGCGCAACGTAGTTCTTACGTCCTTTTCTTCTTGACAGGTGAGTAAGTGACCGAGTCACCGCTCCTTCTTCTTTCACCCAGTTCGTCACCACTAAGTAAGTGGTGTCCTCTCTAATATAACTCCCGTACTATACAACTAATTGTGGTGGAGTCACAAAACAAATTTACAATTATATAAAATAATAATTAATTACTATATAAATTGTGCAACGCACAAAAAACATTTTGTATATTTTGTGTATGAACTGGGATTTTGCACGACATAAAAGTTTAAAGAATCGAACAATTTTAGGAATCTGAAATCTTATACCAAAACTCCTTCCATCGATTAAAAATCATATGATTCCAGAAATACTTGATCATAGAATCTAAATAAATATGGCTATTCGATAAATATCGAGTTTCAGATATGTTGATACTATCAAGATTCTTCAAGTTTTTTCTGTTAGATACTCTATCAGTTATATAAATGCCTATTTTCATAGATTCAATTTACAATTTAAGGTGGACAATTTTAAGTTGGACAATTTAAAGTGGACAATTCACTGTGGCAACAATTTCAGGTGGCGAAAGATTCTGGTGGAACAATCAAAGATGGACAATTAAAGGTGAGACAATTTAAGGTAGACAATTAAATGTGTAAAATATTTAAGGTGGCGACAGTTTATGAAGTTATGTCAGTGATCGGCAGAGGTCAGTGAGCGTTCGCAGGGTTCGAACTCACGGCCTCTGGATTATGAGCAGCAACCTAGACAACTGCGACACCGTTACCACTTATCCTATAATAATAGGTTGGGGAAAAATTATTTTTAGGTTATTTTCAACGCTATATTCAACATAGTTATAATAATCCGATTTAAACCAAATATGCGTCGTTTTAACGGATGACTTCTGTCCAATTTGACGGCAATTTCATAACTCCATGATAACCAATTTTCACAAACCTCTCTTGAGGCCAGCTTACTATTGCCAAGAGCGTTCTGCATTGACTGGAAAAGTTGCTAATCACTTGGTGTCAATTAATTTAATTTATTTAATTTTATTTAATTTAAATGTGAACTTTAAAAGTTACAAATTTGAAAAGACATGTTAGCGACGCGATTTGATGCCTGATTCGTACTCATGAGCTAATTTCTTTCATTATGGCCACTCAGTGTGGCTGTGCTACTCCTATTGGAACTGTGCTCTAACACTCACAACACATCCCCGATAGTTAGGAGTCTTAATTTACCCTGACGCGACTCTAAAAACTTTTCAGGGCAAATGCGCATATTTTTTGAGATACCTCTATGCACCGAGATCTATCTTGCTATTTATATTCGGAATCGTGAATCATCAACGCCATCATACACTTATTGTTCTATACAGGGTGCGTGTGTATATGTTATGTGATGGCATTAATGTCCCGTTATTCCAAATCAATAAACTATTTCAGAAATAGGCTATTAATAGCAAGAGGAACCTACTGAAAAAGTGCTACATTCGAAAAACACTTCGGTCTGCCGTCAATAATTTGTATGACCCTAAAATTCAAAGATTTTTTTAAGACTTTAGGGATCAATAATATTATGACCCTAAGGTTCACTCATTTTTTTTAATACTCAATAATATTTTTGACCCTATGGTTAAATATTGTTTTATGACCCTATGTACAATATATTTTATGACCATAAGGTTTAATAATTTTTAAGACCATAGGGATCACTAATATTTATGATCCTAGGGTTAAATAATTTTGTATAACTCTAGGGATCAATGATATTTATGACCCTAGGGTCAAATAAATGTGTATTTACCTAGGGATCAATAATATTTCTGAACCTAAGTTTAAATATTTTGTTATTACCCTAGGGATCAATAATATTTATGAACCTAATGTTCAATATTTTTTTTAATACTCGAAAATATGTTTGACCCTAGGGTTAAATATTGTTTTATGACCCTAGGTATCAATATTTTTTATGACCCTAGGGTGCAATATTTTTTTTAAGACCTTAGTGATCACTAATATTTATTACCCTAGGGATCAATAATATTCATGACCCTAGGTATAAATAATTTTATATGACACTAGATTCCAATAATATTTAAGACCCTTAGGTTCAATCATTTTTTAAATACTCAAAAATATTTTTGACCCTAGGGTTAAATATTGTTTTATACCCAAGGTATCAATATTTTTATGACCCTAAGATTCAATCATTTTTTTAGGACCCTAGCGATCACTAATATTTATGATCCTAGGGTTATAGGGTCGAACACAGAACGACAATTGCTGGCTCGGAATAACTAACGGTAAATTTGATTTGGTGTATATGAGCAAACACAGTTTATATACTCGTATATAAGCTTACTCACGTATACGGTCGCACGCACCATAATAAAAAGAGCCTTTTTGACGTATTTTATTTAATTGGCCAAAATTGGAATGTTTTATAAGGCTTTTATGGCTTATGTACAGCAATATAAGATACTATATACTATATAAATACATTTGTTACCCAACAAACATTTAGCTTTACAATAAGCTTAATAAGATAGATAAGCTTAATTAAGATATAATACGAACTTGTAATTAGTTTATTGTAAAGCTAAATGTTTGTTGGGTCCGTCTTCATGTATGGAAAGAATCTCCAGTGGCAATATAATATTATTGTACTACTTCAATAATCTTCGAAACTAAAGTATGATCAATGTTTATTCATTTGCATTCACTTTAGCCAACATTTCATTATGCAAGGTCTAAACATAATAATTCGATTTTGTTTCTCTATATTATGTTCTTGAACAAAACCGGTAAAATTGGGTTTTTCCTAAAAAGCTGATTTTTTATATATTATAATGATATATGCAGATCAAATAGACGGTGATTACTAGTGAAATTAATAATATTATAACATACGGTAGTATACCTATCAAATATTGTTATACAATCACAGGATATATAAATTTAAAATCAACAAAACTGTATTGTATTTAAAAATAGTATATTTTAATTGTTGAACATACACAAATGTAACACACAACATAAACCACACAACACTTAAAGTCACACAGCATAGAAAACACAACATAAAACAATTCATACGCGGCGCAATTATAATAATTTATTTTTCATGCACGCTTCTTTTGCTTTAAAATAATTATATTTTATTTTGACATTTATTTTCGAAAATGAAAACATTCTGAAAGCTCTCTTTTCTTTATTTAATTTTTTAATTTAAACATTTTTAATTTTTTTGTTTGGGTTTCAGTTAATACAGAGTTTTCATACTTTTTTTGATCCCGTACTGTTTGAATCTTCACATTAATATTTTCAGCTATTTAATATTTTTTATGTATCAAATAAATTCATTTAATTCATAACTAGTTAATTACATTTAAAAAGTGACATTGATACGACCAATTACACAAATAAATATTAAAATAAAGCACCACCCACAAAAGTGTCATAAAAATTAGAAATACACAGCCACAAAATTACCGCACGCATCTAATTACCGGTGCTCATTAGAAGAATTCTTCTCTAAATAAAATCGACTAAGCTAAAAACCTCCGGTTGCGATCACGCGCGATATACACAACAAACTGCCGAACCGCAACCGAACGCTTGTCCAAGGTCTAATTGGGAGGAGGTTCGAAAATCTTAATCACATTTATATAGGTATAAGAAGCAATGATCGTTTCAATTGGACTCAGTTATTGTTGTAACGATCACCTGAACGAAACACACCTCACAATTGAATACCAGGTACGATCGTGATCTTGTTTTTAGTGACAAACATAGTGTTTTTTTTCGATTTAAAGTGGGCTACTCGTATTAGGAATACTTAAATGGACTATCAGTGATCTTGTGTGTTTTTTTGTATTATGCACTCTTATCGTGAAGAATATTTAAAAATAATCTATTAAATACAGTGTTTCAATCTGTTTGTAAATCTTAAAAGAAATAATTTAATAAATTCAAATCTAGCACAATCTCTCAATAATTGTCCGAAACGTTCGCGCAAGATATTTTGCTGTAATAACGTCGCTCTCTGTCCTCTGTGATGCAATTATATAGAAAATCGTAAATCCGTAACGCACATACATTAAACAGCCACCCACGCGTCAGCTCACTTGCACAATTGCAACATATCAAAACTACGAGCAGTTGCTGCAGCGTGTACAAGTGACAGCCTGTAACGCAAATAGACCATAATTTTTTATTATTGGCAAATAGTTTAAACGGGATAAGTGCGCTACAAAATCGTTGTATTAAATGGTTAAATTGTCTTTTTGCAGACGAAATACAGCTGCAGTAGTTCAATTTCGAACGAAATCGAGGAGACAAACACACAGACAAGTAATCATGTTAAAAGGTTAATGATTGACAATAAGAATTTGAAAGAAAAGATCTATGAACTAATCGGATGATTTTATTGTGAATATATGTAGGTACTATTGGTCTGTTAATTTTGGCAGTGACATTTGCGAATGCAGCCGATAAATGGGCTTGGGGTGGTGACTCGAAACGGGCACAGAGCAACGATCGGATTGGAGTGGCGACGGATTACAAAAGCGAAAGACTGGAGGATTTAACGTAAGTTATTAAGGATTTTTTTTCAAATAATTCTGGGTTTTTAGTTTGTTTTCGAAGCGATATAATTTGTTTTGTTATTTGCTTTTGGTTTTAGCTATAATTCTTAATCCGAATATTTGTATTTTTTTTACAACATCCTTCAAAAATCTAAATTTTTAAATGATTTTTTTATTGATTTCTTAGATATACTAAGATAATAAATACGATACCCATGGTTTGATCCAATCCTTATACTTTTATTTTGAACTAAGTAAAACTGAACATGTGATTACTTTCCCTCTTTATGGTATAAATTGGAGCCTGATTAAAAACTACCTTTTTGGACAAACAAAACATAACAAATCTATCTCCATTAAAAGAACCCTCGTTCGCCCAAATAAAGTTTCAGTCATAGTATTTTTTTCAAAAATTCACATTATGGAACCTTCAAAAAAAAAATAAAAAATAAGTTTTGATCATTTCACTTAAAGTTTGTTTGAAAAAATAAAACAGATTTTAACCACTCCTGCCAAAAAAGGATTCGTTCATAATTTCTATTTGGAAACCATTTTTTGGTCAAATATGTTTTATTTTTCATGAAATGGAAGAATACATATTTAGTCGAATGGCCATTTTTCTTTTGAGAAAAAAATAAAAACACGAAAATATTCAGTTTTGCTCCTTCATCAATTTTTTGTATATTATATCTATTGGAGGTCAAACCGCAAATCTTTTATAAGGGAATTCAATTTAGACTAATCATATTTATTTAAAAAAAGAATATATATAAAAATGGATTTTAAACCCTCCTTGACAAAAGGCTATAAAGGCGGTCACAATTTTAATGGGAAAACCATTTTTTTGGCAAAATAGGGTTCAATTTTGATGGCCGACAGTCATTTAACCGAATGGCCATTTGGCTGAATGAGCCATTTAGGCGAATATCTGTTTAGCCGACTCTTGGAAATGGCGGATAATACTTTATGACCAAACCTTTTTGAATATGGCTCATGGAATGAACTTTTGGGAATGGCTTATATTGCGTGTAAGATGTGTTTTTTCTATGTTGTTATTCCAATTGGGTCAAAAAATCCATCACCGCTTTTGAGTAAAGTGTTGAGGATAATCCAAATAAATCGATTCGTGAGAAAAAATTTGAGCTCTGTACATCAAGTTTATGGAAGATTTCGAGGGACAACACGCTCACTTAAGATCCAGATCTTCCTTGAATTGAAGCCGCAAGACGATCGATCGCGTAGTGAGTTCGCTCAATTGCCTTAAATTGATATTAATGGCCAATTTCACCGTCAAATTATCTTCAGCGAATAGGCTCATTTTGGTTAAAAGAAGAGAATACCTCAGGAGGTTTTCGAAAGACCTCTCCATCTACAAAAATTGACGGTTTGGTCTTTGGGCTGGTGGCGTTATCGGTCCCTATTTCTTTCGAAATGAAGCTGAACAGGCTGTTACTGTCAACAATGTCGATACTGCGAGATGATAACTCACTTTTTGGTGCCGACGTTTGCTTTCAGCAAGACGAACCATATGCCACACAGCGCACCTCTTCATCGACTTATTGAAGGTAAAATTCGATGAGCAAATGGTCCGGTGAATTGGCCTCCGCGGTCATGTGATTTGATGACGATTGAACACTTAAAAGCGAGAAATGGCGGATAGTGACCGACACATTTTTAAACAAAATTTAACAAATAGGTTATTAACTTTTCAAACCTCAACCCTTTTAAAGGGAATTTAACATTGTACATATTTTACGCAGGAAAAGTACATTCTGACGTAGCGAAATCCACGACGACAGATAGGTTGCTCTCTTCCGAATGGGAATTTCAGAGTACACTTTGGAGAAGATGTGCGTGCTCCCGAACAATTAGTTCCTGTGGTGAAAGTAAACTCTGGTTGAAACCCCGATGTTTGAGACTTGATCTTCATTCATCTTTAGGCTAGGAAATCCAGAGATCAATTTGGAGACCATGTGAGGGCTCCCGGATCATCAGCTTCGTCTATTAGGCCAGACGAGGAGGGACGGAAACCTCAGTTTTAAAAGCTAGGCACAGGTGACGGGCAAGCTCAGTAATACTAATTTTAGTAATTGCTGCCCGTCTAAGTTGAGGAGCCTATTGGCTGAAACGCAGGGGCTGTGGTTTAAAAGTCAAATTTCGCGACTAGGGTGGAGCAGTATTAGCAGCAGTTACGTCACAATATATCTCGGGCGCCAGCCTGTATAGCTGGTAAGGGATTAGATAGCTCCCGCTCCAACCAGTTAGGAGTTTTTCTTTTATCATAACTCAACTGGTAGGTAGTACTTCGCTACGGTCTAGTTTCAAAAGCTGCATCGAGCCCTCCCCTGGGGCCATATTAAACCCACGTAAAACTGGACAGATTCTGATAATTGATTTTTCGTCCAAATGGCTCCTTCGACCTAATTGCCAATAAGGCGAATTGGTATTGCAGTTAAATGATTTTAATGTAATATACTCCCTTTTTTCAAGAAAAGTGGTCCCCATACAAAATTTGGCAAAAAGTTTGAAAAAAATATAACAAAATAAATGGAGGGTTAATTTTATTTAATTTTTAAAGTATATTTCACCCTCTTTTCCCGATAGCGAGTTAAAAATATCAAAATTTTAGGAAAAATCTAGATGAGCTCGCTATCTATCAAAAACTATTTCTTTCTTTAGTTTGGCCAAATATCGGTTTCCTAAATAAAATTTGATCTGTTGTTTATCTTTCCAAAAAAGTTACATTTTTTTGGAAATGACTTCTAATGCCCAAAACCCTTTAAAAGTAATTTTTTAAATAAACATTAATAATTTTCCAATTTTTTTCTAGATGGTTAATAAGGGTTATTCTATACAAAATTTGGCAAACATAAAAAAATTCTAAAAAACCGACTTCCTCATTTAATCATATATATTCCTTATTGTGGCATTAAAAATACCAAAACTTTTTTAAAGGATATTTTAAATGTGTGAAACATTGTATTTGAAAGAAATAACTAAAGTTTAAAAACCGGCAAAAAGGGCGTGATTTATCTAACTTTCAAACGCCAATCTCCCTTTAACCCTAGCAAACAAAAAAAAACAACTAACTTCTTATTCAACAACAAACGCTTAATCTGTATAAGTATGACCCAAATTATTTTCCAAATAACTTAAATTTAGCACAAAAGAACTTTGGAGCATAACTACTACTAACTTTTAAAGAACCTATAATTTTAAATAATTGTTTTTCCACACAAATATTAGTATACTTTAATCTCTACTACCCAAGAAAGCAATTAAGGCATTTAAATGTAGTGGAAAAAAGGAGAAACAAAATTATTTATATGGTCAAGGTTTGCTTGGAAATCAACAATCTCAATAGAATGGCAATTTCCCAAGCATTACTTGAACGCGAGCGCTGAACCCTATTTTTGGGAATGTATGGGTGTACCGTTCTTTGTATTATTAATAAATTTTTTGGACCCTTTACATTTAGGAAATTAGTAAGGTTTAGGTTACTGTTTTTGTTTATTTTTTTAAAATGACTCCGAGATGATTGAATTCATACGACGATCCAATCCATACAAAATGTGTCTGATTTTATTTTTAGTGACCGATATGAGGTAACCGAGCCCACAACAAGACGTCCCAGTGCTGACAGCCCGCAAAGTGATGATTTCTATGGCGGCGGTGGTGGGTTCAAGTGAGTTATACAGAACAATTATTTGGCGTAACAATAATACAAAATGTGTCTTTAATAGTAACAACCCCAACACTCAGACGCGCTTCAATGGATTTAACGGTGGATTCCCACAGGGTGGTGGCGGTGGTGGTTATCCTCTAGGTGGTGGTTATCCTCAGGGTGTTGGTGGATATCCACTGCACGGACTTGGTGGTGGTGGCTATGGTGGAGTCGGTGGATATCCACAGGGAGGATACGGCGGAATCGGTGGTTATCCACAGGGCGGTGGATTTGGTGTCGGCCGTCCACCGATTGGTGGTGGAGGTCAGTTTGGAAATGGTGGTAACTTTGGACCAAGTGGAGGAGCTGGCTTTTATCCGGGCAATGGTGTTGGTGGTTTCGGTGGCGGTGGACGATTCCCGGTTAAGGGAAACCCGGCAAATGGAGTACTCGTAGGACCTGGAGGACCAACCGGAATTATTGGTAGACCTCAGCACGGTGGAGGTATTGGTGGTTACGGTTATGGAGGAAATGGTATCGGAAACGGAGGATTTGGTGGAATTGGTAATGGAGGCTACGGTGGGGGCTACGGAGGAATCGGCAATGGAGGATATGGTGGATTTGGAGGACAGAATGGTTTTGCTGGACCAAGTGGATACGGAGGACTTGGAGGTGGAGGTTTTGGAGGTCGTCCAACAGGATTTGGGGGCCAAAATGGATTCGGAGCACCTGGAGGATTTGGCGGACCTGTTGGATTTGGAGGCTTCACACCATACAACAAAGCCGGTGGCGGACCACTGGCCGATGAGACAAACGACACACCGTCGAAAAAGAACAAGGTCGAGAAAAAGAGTGTTTAAATAGAAAAATCTTCCCCCTCTTGTACATAAGCTTCTCTTATAAGCTACTAGATTGTAAGCTATTTATAATTTATACCGTTCCAAGTTTTGTATACCAAATCCGTTAGATATATAGTAGATATCGAGTGAACTTACCGATTGTTGTGATCACGATGATCGAATAAAATAATGCTCCCGATTTGGTCCATTGGTTTTTTTTAAGGTCCTCACTGCCGTCCCAGCCACGAGTTTTCATGGTATTCATAAGTTCGTTTTCGAAGCGCTGAATAGGAAAATATATAAATTTAAGATGTTTTTTTTTATAAATTCCAAAAAGGCAAATAAGGCCAACCTGAAGCATTTCCTGTACATCCTTTGTCCAGATATCGTCACGTAGAATTGGAGAAAAATACGTCATATTCCATATATCCTCGGTAAGATTGCCGCGTATAAACTTAATGCCCTCCTTGACCTATTCGAAATTATTGCCATGCTTAATGTATATAGAATCGTAAACTTCCCATTTCAGTGAATAACTATTAATCAGATAGACTCAACTAAAACTAAGGCCATTAAAATCTATAGCGCGAGTCAACCGTCGGTGGTCGCGACGCATAATTTCACAAAACATATAAAACGGGCACATTATGTGTTTAGTCCGTGAGGTTTGTCTGTTTGTATGTTTATAATATATATATTGAACTCACCTCGATCTCGTGTGGACCCTCCAGGTAATTGAAAGTGTAGGCACCGAATATACAGTAGGCAACCACTAGCGTGACGAGCATCACGTGCGAGAGAACACAGGTGAACACTTTCCAGGACACGCATATTGCGGCTGTGCAACAGCTGCGCTCCTTCGGGATCTTCTCGAAGGCTGCCGGTGCAATAGATTGTGCTCGACGTGTTGACATTGCTCTCCCGATTTATTTACAAAACATGTGGGTGGATTTTTAATGTGCTCGAATTTTCCGTTTTATCTCGTCTAACACTATTGCAACATATTTTATATACAATACATATATTTACTAGATAAATATTTATACACTCGGTGTTGATTATTTGATTTCTATAACTCATCCGAATGTTTATCTGTATGTGTGTGTTGGTTTGAGTGGGAGCACATTCACACACACACACAAACAAAGTCTTGGATGAATGAACTCTGCGGTTTCAAATTGTTTAATATTTGATTTTCCGATTTTCCGCATCACGTGTGAGAGGATTATGCTGGTTGAAGCATGTTGAGATTATATGTATATTATACATATATTATATTATAGTGGATAAGTAGATTAGTGTGCATTTGCGAGAGCGTATGTTATAGGAGAGATGAACTTTGCGTCAGCTGTTTTTGATACCATACTACAAATTCGCAAATCTGACATTGATACGAACATAACATGCACCGTGACAATTGGATTTTTTTTTTAAATATATATATTGTTTATCTGGTAATTATCAAGATAGTTTATTGAATTTAAAAAAATAAAATTAAATTAAATTTGGTTTTAAACACATATTTATTTTTATTATCGTAATGTTTTTCCTTTGGAAAATAGAAAAATTATCAATAAATAGAGTTTTTATAAAAAATATATAGAATATATATATTTTCATAGAACTTTATTAGTGTTTTTTTTATTATTAGTGATTTTCTTAAAAAAAAACAAAAGATTACATTAGAAAAACAAAACAATAATCGATAATTGATTTTATATAAAAAAACTATATTTGATGACAAATTTATCTATTTATCTATTATAGAAAAACCACTCAACATTTCATACAAAAAAAATAAAAAAACGACTTTATAAACAACAATCAAAAAACGATTTTCGATTGATGTCATATAAAAAACTATTGTAGCCTAGAAAACTATATCGTTTTTCTATAAAAAAAAAAACACAAAAAAAACTCAATTAATTTTTTAATCTAAAAAAAAAATTAAAACATACAAAATCCAAAGAGAAAATAATTATAGATATACAATTGATTTTTCTAATAGAAAAACTTTTGTACTTTTTTCCTATAGAAAAACTTTTGTATTTTTTTCCTATAGAAAAACTTTTGTATTTTTTTCCTATAGAAAAACTTTTGTATTTTTTTCTATAGAAAAACTTTTGTATTTGTTTCCTATTGAAAAACTTTTGTATTTTTTTCCTATAGACATTTTTTTGTAAGGGTGGGCCATCTATTGGTACGTTTTTGAATTTCGTCGTATGACAACACCAAACGAGTTACAGACCCGAAATTTCG
>JANSTU010051575.1:0-20830 GCA_027564075.1 Bolitophila hybrida
ATATTACATATATATATATATATATATATATATATATATATATACATATATATATTATCTAATGTATAGTATAAAGTACGTAATGGATACACAGTGACAGAAGTTTTCTATGAGAAACATAATATACATACATATTGAACAACTTAGCATATATAGTTTTCTATATACTAATTTAGTTCAAACTACTAACCGTCGTGTATAAATTTTTATACATAACAACATAGATAATTGCCGCATTTGGTACTATTTATATATTATGAATATTTTTCAATGTTCATCATAATTACATCGGCTGACGATTATATTTTCGAATAGTTTTTATTAATTATGTATTTCAACCGACGTCGAAGATGAGTGGATTAACGCGTTGGCTGTGGATGGTTCCCCAAATAAATTCCCGGCATTAGGGCAGGTCGATTCTTAAAAAAAAACAATTTCCTTCTATTTTTAGATTTTTTAATATTTTTTCTAAACTACACATATGGCTAATAATAAATAAAATAAAATTTTTGATTTTTATGTAAAATGTTTAGTTAATGTAAAAAAGTTTAAAAACACCGATTTGTGTACTTTCTATTTTTTCAAAAGTTTATTATCATTTGTTTAGATTTTTCGTTTTTTTTTTTAAGTATTAAGAAGGGGGTACATATTTTCATTATTTTTCAGGAGATATGTATAATGTTTCTTTATTTATTGCATATACACGTTATAGTTTACCATCTGAAATATAATTGGAAAATATTTCAATAAAAAATTTCAATAAATTAATCCGTGACAGCGAATCTCTGGAGGCGCCTAAAAAGGGGTTTTGCGGTAAACATCATAACTCATTACGAGATCATTTGAAACAATAAATTACAAACTTGAATTTAACATTTAAACTGATAAATAATGGCAAACATTAAATGGGGTTGATTCTTCTATTAAAAAAGCATTATCATATAAAAATTACTGTTATACAAAAAACGTCAAAGCAATGAAAGATTAAAATAAAATTAAATTACATTACAGGGGTAAAAACCCATGTATTTCTAGAAATAATAAAAAAAATATAGTTTGTAGCAAAAATCGTTAAATTCGGTGTGCTCTTTTATTATTTTTTTTTGTCGTTGTACTCGTAGTATATTGTTGATAAACATTATAGCGAGCATTATAAAATATACAATTGTTATTAATTTTATACACACAAACAATAAAAACTCTTATAACGCTAGCAATATAGTATACGCAACATTAATAATCGATATCTGAACTTTGACATTTAGATTTGGAACAAAAATGTTTAACGGATCTATTTATAACAATTCGGAGTAATATAGGAACTTTGACAATTCTCTTTCAACCAACAGAAAGAAATGGAAGAAAAAATTTACAGGATCGTACATTAAATTTTGACATTTCCAGCGACCGACATCGGAACTCCGATTGATTAGTGGACGCTCTTAGTTGTTTTGTATACTCGTATTGATAAATAGTTCTTTTATTGAAATATATTATTCGCACTAAAGAACCTAAAGAATATCAACATACAAAAATTGCAATTCGCATTAAATTTTAATAAAAAAAGCGATTTCGCAAGTCATAGACATAAATCACCTAAACAACATTGGATAAACGTTACAAAAATTAGGTCTATTTCCAAATATTCGAATCGGGCAGCACTCTGTGGGTTGTATTCATATATGCAACCTTGACAGTAGTCTGTCAAAATAAACAGCGTCCACAAACAACAACATCGCAAATCAATACAAATTACAAAAATTGCGTTTTTTGCTTATCGATTATTTGCGTTTGCATTGAATAATTTGTTTACACAACGATGCATTGATATGCTTTGTTTGCAATTTACGTAATCGTGCTGTGCACTTGAGGGCATCCATCCGGTGATTAGCTTATATCAGATTTTTCGCTATGCCACTACATAAACCGGAACAACCTCATCGGTGTAATAATTATTTTTAATTCATAACAATTTTGCATTTAATTTTGAGAGTGATTGTATTATTATATATATTTTTTTATTAAAATCTAGATCGAAATGACCCTGGGCGCTTTTTTGGTGACGGGGTTATGTTCAAGGCGAAACTCATTGGTATACTGGAGGTGGGCGAGGCTCGTGGCGATCGAATGTGTCAGGAGGCTCTACAAGATCTAAAAATGGCAATTCGAGCAGCCGGAGAGCACAAGCAACGCATTACAATTCACGTGACAATCGATGGACTACGTTTGCGTGATGAAAAGACCAGTGACTCGTTGTACCATCATCCGGTGCACAAGATCTCGTTCATAGCACAAGATATGTCAGATTCAAGGGCTTTCGGCTACATCTTTGGTTCACCAGACAGTGGACATCGGTTCTTTGGCATCAAAACTGACAAGGCAGCTAGTCAGGTGGTTCTGGCAATGCGAGATTTGTTTCAGGTAGTGTTTGAGCTTAAAAAGAAGGAAATTGAACTAGCTCGTCAGCACATTCAAAGTAAAACGATACATGAGCATCATCCAACGATGCTGTTAGTAAAGAACAATTCTACGTCCAGCACAACCAGCCCATCGTACGGAAAGGCCGCACATGAACCGAGCACAAGTAAAAATACACATAAGGAAGTATGTCTTTCGAAATATTATATTTCTATGATCAGTATTATTAAAGTATTTTATTCAGCTTTCACCCGAATCTGTAGCAGATCTGGTTGACCTGGAGCAGGAACTGAGTTCGCTACAACGCGGCATCACGCAAATGGAGCGAATCACTCCGAGCGAACCGACTGCCACGAAAGCAAACTCAGAGGATGATCCATTTGGTGATTCGTTTTCCCATTTTCAAACAAATGTAAGATTATATTATTCTATAACAATTTTTTCTTTTCAATACGCTCTTTCATTCAGGCATACAATTTACTTCCTCCACCGGAGTCATCAAAATCAAGACACTCCAAACCGCTAAAGCCACCGGAATCACAAATGACCCATACCACATCATTATCTGCTACCAGCTCTTTCAAAGTTAAGCCAACTAAATCCCACGCTCCAGCAACCGGATCATTATCAACGTCCCCTAAACCAGTTTCCACAGATGATTGGATGTCAGCGGCTGCCGTGAGCTCATCAGTTCCGTTTGAAGACCATAAAATACACAACGAAGAGTCGTCTAGTCGCGATGAAACGACAAGCGTGTTGGAGCTATTGCCACCGTCTGCCTCTCCAGCACAATTTATTGATGTCTTCACTGATCTAGATCCCCTGGGCACGGGTAGAAGCAAACCGTACATCGACAAAAAGTACTTTTTCCAAGATCTGAAAAATCCACCGAAAAAGGTACTAAAAGATCTTTCCGAAACTGAAAGTGTATTTACGGCCAATTTCTCTGCGCTCCATAATGCTGACCTTGCGAATAACGGCGGACCCAGTGACGATGAGTTGCGCATATTTGAGTATAAGGATAAACCAGCTGCTAGTCAGTCTGAAATGAATGGTATCAAGGGTGTTGAGTTCCAAACAAATTTTCCGGCACCCGAGGTATACAAATCCACTACCGATCCGATAATTGGCAACAACAAAGCATTGCTTATAACTGACAACGATCCATTCTCACCACGCATGAAGAAATTCGATCCATTCGGTGATGATGAAGACTTTGCCAAATCTCCGCTGGATCCATTCGAATTCAGTTTCGCCAAAGGAAAACAGACCACAATTTTGCCAGACACAAAGATTATTACCGAAGATCTACCCAAAATTCATATCGATAAGAAAATAACTGAATTCAATGGACCACTTCAGGTTAATCTTCCGCCGGAAAGCTATTCGGCGTACATGAGTCAGAAACGTGTGGAACGTCACAATTCCGATGCCAGTGATAGTAGTTCAACAGCACGCAATCGCCCCAGTGTTTTCAAACAAAACACCGTCGATGTGATAACAAGCATTAGTTCCAAGAAGATGAAACCTCACCTTTTCTCACAGAAATACTCTAAACGTGAGTCACATACGATAAACATGCGACGTTTACAGGAAAGTGACTCGTTGAGTGAAAACGAGACAGCTCCTGAACCACCACCACGTCCTGACATTTCATCACACTCTGATCCACCACCGTTGCCTCCAAAAAAACAGTTTTCGGATATTGTAATTCGTCCGCGTGTCACATCTCCCTTAGCAGTTTCTAGTGACGCTACCAGTCGGTACGACTACACGGGATCGAAATCGTCAAACATAGATTCACCCGCCTTGCCTCTGCCCTCACGTAAAGTTGGTCGAACTGACTCAAATTTCCCTGGACCCGTTAGACCAAGCAAGAAGACTAGCAGCACCGAAGACGACTATCTCACACCGATTTCATCGAACGATATGCCCATACTATTGCCACCACCACAGCATAAAGGTTCCACCAAAAACCGTGGTCGTCGACATCCCGAACCAGTAACTCAACCGGCCAAAACACACGTTCACCGTGACATAGACATTTCATTGCCCGACATAACACTCAGTCAATTGCTTACTCTCGGCATCGAAGACCTGGCTCATAAACTTAATGTGCCAGCCTACAAGCTCAGCACAATGAACATCGTTGAACTCACACAATACCTATCAGACTTCATAGAGCGCTCCTCACAGAAGAGCGATACACCCAGAACGCCAAAGACACCAGCTGCACCTGAAGTTGCCATATTCAAGGTTAGTTTTGACGACCAAGACACCGACGCCACGTTTATCGCTAAATTTGACGATAACTTTGGCGAAGAAGAGGATAGTTTCGTTCCGAATTTTGACAGTTTTTCGGGTCAGCCTGAATCATTGTCCAACGAAACGAAAACAATAACTAATACTACACCTGTACCATCTTCTTCCGTTGATCGATATGCTGTGTTCCGAGAGATTATGGAACAAGACCTAAAGAGTGATGCTGACGAGGAACAAATTAACGATATAACCTCGAGTATCGGTAGCGAAGAGCAGAATTCCGACAACGACTGTAATCTTCCAGAAGATCCACCAGTTCCATCCGAACCAGTACCACCTATAGTTCATATAGATTCAAAAATAACTCATGCTATTTCTCAGGCCAAAGATCGTTATGCTGCATTGCGAGACATTATTCTAGTCGAGGATCTGTTCGACAAACAGCCCGTTGCATCAGCAGAACTTCACTATAAGCCACTAACGTCACGCGGTGATGATGGTGGGAAGAGCAGTGGAGACAGTGATACTCCGCCAATTGCAGATGAAATACAAAGTTCACCCGAGATAAACATTTCAATTAGTCTGGAGAACGTTGAAGATATTGATCAAAAGTCTATGGCTGTGCCGGTTGTTCAATCCACATCAATTGTATCAACGAAAGATGATCTGGAAATCGACGAATATATGCATCGTGCTATTTCGGCACTGTCACTAGACAATCGTGATCATTTGTCACCGATTGCTTTAAAATCACCAGTTTCTAAGCACCAGAATGCCTCGACTTCACCGATTCTTCTAACACATGCAAATACAACGCCCATACTGAGTGCCATTGACAGCTTTTCCACCAAGGCTAAAACAACACTTAACGATATGTCCACATCTCCGATTCCACCGCCAAAGTCACCGATCATACGATCACCGGTACAGCGATCACCGATGTCATCGCGATCTCCACTGGAGGCACGCTCATCGTCCAGATCACCTATTCCACCATCGCATGGCGTTGGAAGTCGCCTGGACAGCGTGCATCATCAACGTTTGCATTCTGGTGGATCTATGAGTGACATTGTCTGCGGATCATCACCTGAAGTCGACAAGAATATCGGTGAGTTCGATAGCTGACCGATATTGGAAAATGTATGCTATTTTTAATATTTGTATGTAATAGACATTATGGAGCAACCCCTGCAGCCAACCGAATCATGGGCAGTGTTTGAGACACCCGGCGAAAAAGCGAAAGATAATATGCATATTAAATTATCCAGAGGTAAGTGAGGAGGTATTGTAGATAAAAAAAAACAAGGAAATACGCAACTAACTAATACTTACATTTTTTCAATTTATATTTGTAATAATATCGAGACAAAAATTGACAAATTATTGAGCCATTAATACAAACTTTCTAAATTATTTCTAAATGCTTCAGTTTTGCTATTAAGAAGTCTATAGTATAGAGTAACATATAACATTTAAAACAATAATATGAACAAGTGAATATAAAAGTATTTAAAAAATGTTAATAAGTTAAGATTGATTTAAAAAATCTATAAAATAATTCATTTCTTTTCATTTATAGACTCAAGCAAAGGCGTCGCCGAGTCACCGTGCTCATCGGACGAAAAAAACGAATGGAAAACAGAACAGGAGTACAATAAGCGATGGCCTCGAGGTCAGACCTCGTCGTCGTCACGTGATCTGAGTCCGTGGGATGACGATGGACCCGACTATAGGCGTCGCGGTATTCCACCACCAGATCGCCATGGATTTTATATGCGTCACGCACGCCGCATGAACTCCGGCGATGATGACTACGAGTACGAGGAGGAAATGGCAAAACGACGCGAACGTCGCATAAAGACTGGTGCTGCAATAAGTCGTAGCCGTGAGAATTTCGATGGAGATTCTATGAGCTGGTATCATCCTAGCAGTCAGCATCACAGTTGGTCACCGGCTGCTGAAGAGGACAGTGCAGCCGCTGCGGCTGAGCGTCGTGCATTCGAACGTAGCTCGTATGAGCGCAGCACATACGGACCACCGTATGAAAAGCGTGGTGAACCACCGATAGGACCTCCCGGTGGTGACCGTCGAGACTATATGAATTACGACAAGCGTAAGTACTATCAGAGTTATGTTCGTCCCGGTGGATATGATTTTGATGGGTACGGTCCTGGTGATTCGGGTGAGGCTAAAGACCGAAAAATTAGCTACTATGATGATTACGAACAACGTGTTAAGGGTCGTAAGGAGTATGACGAAATGGGCGGTGGAGAGTCGGGATTCGAACGAGGCGATGGTCCACCACGCTCGCATAAATCGGCCAAAGACTGTTTCTATGATCGTGAGAAACGTAGCTTTGATCGGGAGAGCATGGAATCGTATGAGAGTGGGGCAGCACGACGTCGAAAAAGCTTCGGCAGTGGTGATATGTATGGAAGTCTGGACAGTCGAGAGGAGTGTAGAGAGCGATATACGTCAGCCGAGAAGATACGTGCTATGCGTAAGGGCTCAAAGCAGCAAAGGTCGAATGAAGATTACGAGCAGGATTCGGATGCAGATGTGGTGATGCGCAGAGGACCAGGCGATACAAGAAGCTTACAGCGTCTGCCACAGGGTTCAAGACCACGTAAAAGCAGTGGGTCATCACCATGGGATGGAGAGGGTAAGTGGATAGTTGTGTTTAGCTAAATTTATATTAATTGATGAATTCTTATAGATCTTACACCAACTTCGTCGCAGAAATCTTGGAAGCGTCCGGCCAGTGCATCTGAGACGGAAAGACGCTTGGCAGAAAGACGTGTTCTTACGCACGCTTTGCCAGGTTCTGATGGGGAAAAGGACAGAAGGTTTGTATTCAAAAATTTAATGTTTTAATAAAACTTTTTTTAAAAATATGTATGTTTAGATTCCGCAAGAAAATTCGATCACGTGGCAAAGAACCAGAATGCCGACCTAATTATGCAACGACCAGACATACTCCTTCACATCGAGCAGCAACCGCCGCCGAGTTTGGCTATGACGCACCCGAGTACGAGCCAGAGACATACCGAGCCACAAGACGCAGACCCGATTTACCTCGACCTACACCGGATCGTCGAAAGAAAGAATCATTTGAACTTGACCGCAACATGGAGGTCATGCATAAATTTAGTAAAAGCAGTCGAGATGTTTATTATGGTGGTGCAGATAAATTCGAATCATTCGAGGACGAGAAGCCGAAGAGTGTGCGTCAACCACGACACGAGTACCAATACGAACAATCGTACGAGGAGGAGCCGCAGCAGCAACCACAACCACGCTCGAACAGCACAAAATTCAACTTTGATGACGAACAAGGTTTTGAGAGTGACTTCAATTCTCCGTCAACTGGAAAGTCTTTGCGTTTCTCAAACGATTTCTCTGAAAAAGATTCGCCAAGATCCGCTGCAGTGCCCGTGGCACCATTATCAAGTGCAGAGCCCACGGCCTCCATAACCTCACAAAAATTACGATTCGATGAGAAGGTCACCGTTTCAAAGTTTGACAGTAACGAGGACATGTTCGAGGATGATGATTTCTCGAAGGCAGAATTTTCATTTGAAATGGAGGATCAATGGTGTGCTCAGTTACCCAAAAAGAATCTAAAGCCAAGCAAGAGACAGGATAATATAAAAAAATCTGAATCTGTAAACATTTTCTCCAAGCGCCAAGAGGATCCTTTCGAAGACGATGATTTCTTTAAGGAGAGCAATAGTCCGGATCAGACGCAACAGAAAAATGGCGGTGGTGGTACACACTGTAAGTGGGAAAAGAATTTTGCCAAATTTGATGACAATATCTGATTCGCTAATAGTGTGGCAAACGAAATATTGTGAATTGATTTAATTTTATTGTCGAGCATGCGCCTCAGACTACAGCGGCAGCTTTGCGCTTATTGTCTACAGAGTTATTCTTCTCTTGGCAGTGTCAGTGACATTTTCAAAAATACATATATAAATGGCTATACATATAAAGCAATTCTAGATTCCCTAAGAGCCCATTTAAATTATTTCTTAAATATCTTAATACCATTTAGATAGCTGAGATTTGTTTAAATACGAGAATTATATAAATAGTTAAATGTAAACCGCCCCTCCCACAAATCCCATAAAAATACTACAAGAAAAACAAGCGTGCACACATTAGATGTGTGTTTTAATCACAATTACTAACAATAATACTAAGTTTATACAATCCATGTATGTACTCACACCGCAGAATACTCTTTAATACATACACAAATAGTTACATACTATCGAGTTTACCGTTTACAATAGGCTAATTTCCCTAACAATTTTTTTCTAGTTAATTACACACATCATTGAGCCTCTCGTCTCCGAAGCACAGTGACGCTGCGCCTTTGTTATTTTAATTAGATTGATTCCTTAAATAAGTCTTTTTAATGTATCGACACACATAAGCGTGCAGCTAATTTTTAGATAAGAAATCATGATCAAAGTTGTTGATATTATGTTTAATAAATTTGTATTATTTATTGTCGATTTTAGATTGAATAAGATTGGTCTTTAATAAGTGAAGAAAGATATGCTTGACATTCGAACAATTTTATTGCTTTTGTATACACATATTTTTTAGAATAATAAATATAAGAACTTAAAATGTGCAAGAGTTTTTTTTTCGTAATGTTGCTTAGAGTTATTTCTTAATGAGTCACAATACCCCACATGCTTGTTTATGTGTGAGCATGTGAATAAGCACACAATATTTCAAATTATTCTAGCGGGCCCTTTGGAAGAAGAAGACTTACAAGTTTTTATTGGATGTTTATTTATTTTTGCAAATAATTTCTATCATCTATCTACGCATATATATTAATACATATATGAATAATTTGCAAAGTTTTCTGCGAAAATATTTTAGATTTCTTGTAAAGCTATATCTTAAGAAGAAGGAAATACCTTTTTGGCTAGCACTAAAACTTGAACATGTTCTTGCAATGGAAAAAATCTATATATAGTGTTGAATATATTTTTATGTATATATTGTATGTAAATGCTTAGCCAGTATCTTTCGTTTCCATTTCCTTTGAGCTTTTATATCCAGTCATTATAAAAATAAAGTGCACTCGCTTGATTGTAGCCTATTGCAATGTGTGGTGCAAATATGTTTGTGGAATTTAGATTTTATTATCGTAAATATTTCGTCATGCAATCACAGCGCAGTCTCCTTTTTGCCGAAAATGGCGTTTCGCAAATGTCTGGCCGACCAGCAGCGGTAGAATTAGACTAGCTTCTGCGTAGATTTTGACTGGTGTAGCGTCTTTCTTGATTTTACCCCATGAGACGGCCTCATCGGGACGAGCACCACTGTCGCTGCCATCAAACTCCGATGCGGTGTTTAGGAATACAGAGAAATCAGCACCGTTTCGCTAGAAATAAATATAATTTAATAAATTCATATATAATAATATTTTAATTAAATACCATTAAATTAGCATTGCAAATATGATGCTTAACCAGTCCACTGCCTACGATTATAATGCCAGAGTTGACAGCTTTCACAGCCATCGTATTCAGTCGTTTCAGATCCGATATAATGTCTAATATCAAACCGGGATTACGGTGTGAATGGAAATACATCATGTCACCCAGGCTGCCGTCAGTTAGTGCCGGACTAAATACTGGTATCTTATTTTTGGCAGCCCAATAATATATAGAAGACTCGTCGTTGATACGTTCGCCGAGCCGTTGAATGACTTTGGATGGCGTCCATAAAATGTTCTTAGACTTTTGATCAGCCAGCATCTCGTCTAGCAGTGGTAGCACCCAATTTTCGAATTTGCAGTAGTTTTCGTTTGGCACAATTAAATTTCCGATACGATTTATGCCCTTGTCACGCAGATCTTTACCGATTAGATCGAATGAACCCACATATGTAGGCGCCAGGCATTTAATGAAATCCTCTTCAACGCCACCTGCTGTTGCCACTATACAGTCAACCTACAAATATAGCTGTTTATTAGTAAATTTCCAGACTATAGCCTAAAACTGAACCTACCATTTTGTGTTGTACCAAGAATCGAATGGTCTCTCGTAGGCCCGAGGAAACAATGTTCGAGGTGTATCCAAGGAAAATCGTACAACTGTGCTTGCGTTTGATGAACTCATCGTCTTCGTAGTAATCAACCTTGTCGTCTGGTAATGGAACCTCTCTGCTGTCTAACTAAAAAATAATAACCTTAAATTTATAACTACATACAAATAAAACACAAATAAGTTACCATTTTGTCGATTTCCTTAACAGCAAGACCAAAATTTGTGGCCTGGAAGCCCGAATTCAAATACGACGTAAGCAGCAAATCATAGTGAATGCCTGTATTCCACTCGTAGCCCGACACTACCGGGGTGCTTTTATCTACTTCTGTGCTGGCCACCAGGACTGCCTGTTTGGCAATAATTGGTTCTTCTGTTGACATTCTGTATTTACCTGAGTTTGTTATTTTATTTGAGGTTATGTGTAGGTCTGTTCACGCTCGATGCACGATTCACTTTAAATCGATTGAATTAATCTAGCTAATCGAACAGCGAAACTGTGTAAAACTAAGGCCAACTGGCACTACTTTGATCCTAAATACACTTTAGATTTTATGTTTGCAAAGGACGCATTGCGCAAAATACATTTACCGAGGTCTCTGCTGTCAAATCAAGTTTGAAGTTTGACTTTGACTTTGACAGTCAGCTGGAATATATTTTACCGCTGCGTTACGTAATCATTTCAATTTCTATGCGTTACAATATTTTCAACGTACCCAAAAAAGCTATTATTTAGCAATTCCTAAAAACTACAATAAGATTCGACAGTTTTTGCATTTTTTTTCAAAGTTGTGCTGAAAAATCTTCGTTACCGTACGATAGGAATGCAAGATCGGTTATTTATAAGATTCGCATTGCAACGGATGCAAACTTCGTTAAGTGGTTCGTTATGGAGCACGAACAGTACGCAGCCAACATGTTTTAACTACTCTCCGGTAGGGTATTTTGACGCATGGATTTAAATTCGCATTCGTATTATCAATAAAAGGCTAATAAAATAGCAGCAGTGTCGTCATGTTTTGGTATCGTTTTTTTTTTAAATGTCATCACAAAAAGAGTCACTTTTGAAGCTAATTTCACAGGTTCAAAAAGTAGAAAATTCGAAAATGTACCGTTACCGCCTTTAATAAAACATTAAGCACATTTGAACACATTGAACAACCATTTTACCTTTTTAGAAAACTTAAATTTTCTAGGTCTCGTAGAACCTTTAATCTCGTACCTCTTAGAAGACCTACGGCTTCTATGGACTATTCATTTTTCATCGGAGGTGTATCGCTTTGGAATTCACTTCCAACACTTATGAAGAGAATAACGAATATAAACAGATTTAAAAAACCCTGTCTTACCCATTTTTGTAATCTTTAATTGATTAATCTCATATTTAAATGTATGTTTAAATTTATACTTATTTGTCTTTAGTAAATTACTTCCAAAAAATTATTACTGGTTTTCCGCTTTTGATAGCTTCTGAGCATTGCTACCTGCTGCCTTTTTTCTGTGACTCATTCTGACGTTTGTACTGAATTTTCATACATTTTTATTATAACTATAATTATATACTTATGT
Source organism: Bolitophila hybrida (assembly GCA_027564075.1). Lineage (NCBI taxonomy): Eukaryota > Metazoa > Arthropoda > Insecta > Diptera > Mycetophilidae > Bolitophila > Bolitophila hybrida. Next base: position 12,321 of record JANSTU010051575.1, read on the forward strand.
TATAACTATCATAATGAACCCATACTTTCATACTGTTTTACTATTTTCTGGTGTACGAATCTCTTATGATCCAGTCCAACTACGCTAGCTTTTTTAACATGTTTTGCACACCAAATAAGTTAGTCTTTTGGGCTCATATGTTGTATCTGCTTTGTATTGTCGAACCACTATACTTTTAAGTTCCTTTTTTCAAAACACTTTATTATATTACTTGATCAATATTTCTTAATTATGTATAAATCAATTGTTCAATTCAATGTTTTTCTATATACCCGTGAATACTGTTATCTTATATTTTTTTCTTTTTATATCTACCAATATACATTATGTATTATATTTAATATTGTTATGTATATTTATTAATAAATGAAATGAAAAATTAGGACTCCTAACCATCGGGACAGTGTTGTTAGTGTTAGAACACAGTAGCTCCAATAGAAGTAGCACGTAATCAACACTTTCAGATACAAATGTATATACTGTTTTTGGCTTAAAATATGATAAAACATCCATACATTCATAATCAACGTCCTTGTTTAAAAACCACAACAAATATTCTTAAAAAAAACTTTAACTTTAAAGTCCGGGACCAATTTTGGTCTCCGAAGAACGATAGTCTTATACAATTTATTTACAGTTCGACGCCGGCCCGTTTATGCGTGTGTGTGTTGCGTCGTAAGTAGCCTACAAAAGTGTCTCTAAATTTTTGTAAGTAATTAGTTATGTTTTACAATATGTGAACTAACAATCGCTAGTGTAGATTACAATCAATGTCAAATTTCGACTGGTAATTTTGGTTTTCCTCGAAACCATTTTTGCGAAATTAGCTAGCAGTAGAACTCGTAGAGTTTTCATCCGATCGACTTGAAAATTTAACTGTTACTTCTTCATTTGATCGAAGTTGTGAACTGCAAATTATTTTAAAAAATGATGAAGAGTATTTTAAGCGAATGTAAAGTCTGTATGCAAGTTCTATATTTGTAACAAAATTCAAAATTCAAATATATATGGATCGAATTTATATATTTTTTTAAAAATAACCATCATTTTATAGTTTACCCCCTAACTCCCAAAAAGAAAAGAGATGGACCATTAATTGCCCTATTTGGGCAATAGGGGTTGGTTTTTATGGAAATAGATTAAATGATTTTTGCAAGAAAAGGTTAAGGGGTGTCTTTACCTTTAAAATTCAACCAATAACCATCAGATTTGTAACCTCTCTCACGCACTCCATAGACAAAAATACAGAAAAATAAATAAATAAATATGGCAGTTTTGATGGGGCTTCGGGGTTGCTTTTTGAGGTTGTAAAGTAAATGATTAAAAAAATATATAAATAAAAACCAATATTCTCAAAATTCAGATAGGAGACAAAAAAATCTTCAATCGAACATATTTCGATAATACTCGCGTACGTCCATCCGGATTCCAAATACTCAACATGTGTTAAATTCATTGTACAAGGAAATACATGCAGACATATATATGATTTATATATATATATATACCCACATATGTGGATTGTACATATATATTATGTAAATAAACGGCATGGATGAGGGATGATATTTATGTATACGCGCAAATACACATGCACAATGGACGAAAAACTTACGTTTACGAGTTCACACGAGTCTACTACTACGGACAGGTATTCCCATTCATTTTTGCGACAGTGTGTAGTAGCAGGGCTGCACTTGGTCGATCTTTCCTAGGAATTCCTAAAATGTATCATTGCTTTAAAATGTTAGTTGATCTTATGCATCCCCTGAATCAGTTATTCAAATTAATAGTCATTCTATTAAACCCAGTGAACAAATTTTAATAATAATTTTAAATTTATTCCATAACGGTGTCCCGATTAAAGCGTATCCCAGTCCGCAAGCGACAGTGCTGAGCATGCGCACTATTCGCATCGCATTCATAACAGGCTATCCCCATCCTGCATTTACCGCATGTGTGTGTATTTTGTATGTATGTGTGTATTTGCGTGCGTGTGTACACACGAGTGCTCGGAATCGATATCGCAAGTATCGCAGATGAGCTCAGTCCCATAAGCTTTGAAATGGAGTCGAACACTAAGAAAAGAACCGGTCGGTAGTGTCGCCGTGCGACTGAATCGCCTCTTAAGATTGTGTTAGTTGCATTTATCGGTGAACAGGTCTCTTATTAAAGACGTCCGTCGGTCGGCGAGCTTCGGAGTGCGTGCATATATGTGTGTGGACAATTGCAGTCTCTGAGCCTGATGTGATCTACAATGTTCATAGTGCAATGAATAATCAATTGTGCAAGACAGCGCTCAAGAAGTAGTGCTTTTTTTTCGCGCCGTGTTCAACGACATTTTTTTCTTAGTGCGCTTCTTGCGTTTGGCACTGTCAGAAAAGAGTGGAGGTATAATATAGTATATCAGTGCTTTTGATTTCTAATCGACATTCTGTCGCCGTGAGGTGGTTGTGCAATTTGTGTGTATGTATATGTGGGTGATTTTTTTACCATAGAGGCACACGGAGGCTGGGCTGGATATCTTTTGTGTATGCGCACGTCTGACTACGACGGAGTAGCTAATTACGGTATTAAAAATGTAAAATTTTCGGATGATATTTTTGAAATTTTTCTATATGGTTTCGTTAAATAGATATTCTCAACTTCATTGATTATAAAGTGAGGTTTGACAGAGTGAATATATAATGGCGATTGACTTATTTCTGGTTTTAGTCACTACAACAGTTTATAACCCTTTGAAAGCGGATTTCTAATATCAAATCCTGAAATAAAAAAAAATATAAATCATGAAAATATAGGACATCGAACAAATCAGGCTACAATTACAATTTCATATTTTTATAATTTTTTGAATTGCAATTTTTGTTTGGTATACTGTTTGCTTTCGTAAAATTCATAAGACTGAGGTGACTTTATGATTTTTATTACTGACATTTTTTCGCATTAGATAAGTATATAACCAAATTATTAAATTATCTTCTTAAATGTAAAAAAATGTTAGTTTAGAAGGTCTTAACTATACAAAATGCGTTATTTGTAGGAATGTTTTGAATTGGGTAAAAATTAAAACATGGGAACTTTTTTTTTTCAACATACTAACCTTTTAGTTTGTAGATTTCGAAACAGAGCAAAATTCTCCTGAAAAGTTGAAACATGTTTTTTTTTATAAATTTAAAAAACTTTTGAAAAAAAACAAAAATAATGCAATACGTTAAAAAAAACAGGCAAATTTTTATATTTTTTCATAAAATTTTAGGGTGATACGGAAAATTCAGCTATTTTCTCACAAAGGGAACCCAAAAGCGTCGTTAGAGGGCAGGCCAGTCCACTACCGACCGCCCCAACAACTTATAGTAATTCTAGCTTAAAGTTGGGGTTGGGGTTGATTTAGTGACCAAGGAGGGTTAAAATGTAAAATTAATATTTTTCATTGTATATCGAAATATTCTTTTATACAATGTGTTATATGGTTTCCGACAAAACATTAAATGTACATATGTATATATTCCGCTATGTCATTATTTTATAAAGCGTGAGAAAAAAGCATTTCAGCGAAGGCTCATTGTTGTGCCAACAATTAATATTTTTAATATATATTTTTTTTTTTTTATTATTATTATTTTTTTTTGTTTATCGGAAATAATGGCTCCTCTATGTAGGAACTGTCACACCAATTTTCGAAGAACATTTCCAGACTAATTGATGATCTCAAAAAAAACGATACATGAATCTATTTTGGAAATTTAGAAGGCAACCCACGTACAAAAAAACCTATTATTATTATAGTTTTAAATTGTTTTCTTATTTAATAAAATCTGTTAACATTTTAGAATATTTGGATAACAAATAACCATAGCCATAACTGGCCCTATGTCCCACAAGGGATTACAGGTTCTAATGAGAGTGGATACAAAATGGATAACAAATTGTACTAAACATAATAATATATATGTCATAATACTTAAATATTTTTAAAGATCCGATTGGCATTTTGATAGATTTTCTCTTTTTTCAAAAGTACATATTTTTTTATGGTTTTTGTTAATTTACTCCAAAATGGTTTCATTTACAAATAAATGTTCTACAATATTAAATATTGAAAAAAAATGTATAAAAATATTAAGAAGATAGTATCATCAGGATTTATAGATAGGGAAAATAGGGAGATGAAGAAAATAACGTACATTTCATCAAACTAATTAATCACATATATTTTATATTATAAGTATTAAATAATATTATTCACAATCATTCTTAAGGGAGTAAGGAGAAAGGTATATAGGAAGTGTTATTCAATAAATCTAATTTTTGTCATTTTTTTATTATTCTTTGGATTAATTTTAATTCACTTTCCATTATCTTCAATAACTTGTAGTAGTTTCTGCATACCAATTTCAATTTTGTTATTGAATCATTTAAACATGTAATTAGTGTTGCTGCTACATTTACAAACTTTAATGAATTAACTATTTTAGAAGCTTCTGTATATATCTATTGGATCCTGTAATCCCTTGTGGGACATAGGGCTAGTGTACGATACCGCACACCGGATTCATTGGCCATTAAGGGTTCGCACGAGTGGTCAGGTCATGCTAATGGGCTATTTATGCTGTGCTACTCCTATTGGAGCTACTGTGCTCTAACACTCACAACACATCCCCGATGGTTAGGAGTCTTAATTTGCCCTGAAGCGACTCTAACAACTTTGCAGGGCAAATGCGCATAATTTTGAGATAACTCTATGCACCGAGATCTATCTTGCTATTTATATTCGGATCGTGAATCATCAACGCCATAATACACTTATTATTCTATACAGGGTGCGTGTGTATATGTTAATTAATGGCATTCATGTACCCTTATTCCAAATCAATAACCTATTTCAGAAATAGGCTATTAATAGCAAGAGGAACCTATTGATTTAAAGTGCTACATTCGAAAAACACTTCGGTCAGTAGGAGTTTTCCCGTTGACATCTTGTAAAAAAGACTATATTGATGTGGTCAAAGCGTTCATCTGGTACTATGAATCGTCCGGGGTGTCCGACGGTATGTCAACTGATTTTCGACTTCTGGCATGGAATACATAATTTTGCCTACTTGTTACTGCCCTTGTTGATGCTGGGCCAAATGAAACGTTTCGTTAGAAAATTGGCGTGTTGCTTTGATGCCGGAATGAGCTATTAGGATGTGCATTGCATCGAAAGCTGCCCTGCGAAATGATTCAGTTATGAATGGTAAAAACCTTGCATGTCGCAGTAGACCATGGTGTTGGCGTCAGTGCTGAGGAAAAAAAACTTTTACCTGGGTACTCGGTTTCATTGAAAAAACAGGACACGGGACCGTTTTTCGGGTACCGGCCCCAAATTCAACAAAAGTACGGTTTTCGAGCCCATACTTTAAAATTGCATTGAATAAAAAATCCTAAACAAAATTCTTGATTTAAAATATACTTGTGCAAACAATTTAAAACCAACAAATATTGTAAGCATCCATAATTATTTTAAAAAAATGAGCTTGAATTGCTTTACCACTGAGAATGCTGCCTGGACTTCGCGGTCGAATGTCGTGATATCTTCTTTGAGTTTCAAATGCAGATAAAGGTCATCGCTACAACATAAACTCTTTGGTAGCTTTTCTTTACATTAAAAGTACATAATAACGATTGGATCTTCTGAAGCTAAGCATACCATTTCAAGATTGAGAGATTACATGCTTACAGATTACATATTCAAACATTAGAGGTGAATTCAAGGTTAATAACAACGTTTTTTGTTACTGTTTAGCATGGATATAGTTTTGCCTGGGAGCAAGATAAATTACTTAAAATAAATCCAATGATCATGAATTTAATAGGTTGCAATAACCGTCGGTTTACATGCGACAGAGAGCTACCTATGTATGAAAGTCCAGCTTTATGGGTTAGGAGAATAACCTAAGGGAGGGGTTTACCTCTATTTTTATAAACTAATGTCTTCATAGAGCTCATTGTTAAATTCTAAAAACGAGGGCAAATTTTACACAGTTGCAGTGGTAGTGAGAATACGCAAAATTACTCGAGAAATTTCAACGACTCGTTTGCATTGCCAAAAAGAACCTCCTCTCTTGAGCTCCTTCTAAATCTGCATTCTTATTAAGGGGCTAACACAATCAATTCCAAAAATGAATTGGGAAAGTTTTTTTGTGGGTTTATAAAGGGTTTTCCATCAAATTCGTTAATGACTGGAAAATAAATAACAGATTTTACAAATTCTGTATTTGAAAACAATATAAAATCTTTACTGGCAATATTAGAATCACCACTTCTAAACCTCTTTCTGTCTACATTAAATGATTTCTGCATCAGAAGAGACGTTTTCTTAAATGTTATAAAAAAATCTGTAATTGAATGGGATCATGGACTCATCGATTATTACGATTGAAGATGGTGAATATGCAGTTTCGAAGTTTGATCATGATAACGATTACGGGGCATATTTATGAGGTTATTATTACCATGAATGTTTTCTGACAATTTTTTGAATCGCTTGAATACCAGTAATTGTCCACGGTTATGTATACCCATGAGGATATGGCAACCAATAAAAGCTTTTACTTCAGACAGAGTAGTGTCCTTCCACGGGATAAAAATCCATTCATTCTTAGTCATTTTCCGTTGTCGTTTTTTCACAATGTAGGCCATATTATAAGGACACAATTCCTCATGAGCACCCTCGTCGCATTAAACTTCTGAATCTTCATCGTCATCAGGTAGCGAAAACAGTTATTTGAGAGCCTTCTCTGCAGCTGCAGGCTTTTTTAGGTTCCAGCCAGACATATATAGTAGTATGTGATTCCCCGTTTACTCGTTTGCAAGAGAGAGTTGTTGCCAGAGTGCTTGCAGCAAGATGGCAGAAAAATAAAAGAAACATTTACTAGGTTTTGGTGTAGACGGTTTTTAATTTGTATGCTTTCCACGGCCTTCAAAAGGCGGCAAAAATGCACTTTATGGGGTGTAAGAGAAAAATGAACAACAACAAAATGTTCTATTTTTTTTTTGGCGGTCACCCCCTATCACCCTTTTAAGAGACTTTAAAGTTTGATCAACATATCAGAATAATGCAATTTATGGGGGGTTAAGGGGGGTTAAAATCGATATAACGACTATATGTAAATTTAAATAAATGTTTATTTTCCCTTTTTTCAACTTTAAACGACGCCACCACGCGTAAAGTATAATTTACACAGACCCCAAAATAGCACGGCTGTTTTTGGCAACTTTTTACCTTTACTAATTGCACATCATCATTTTTTTAACCCTCTAATGCCCCCTTTTCTACGTACAACTACAAAAAATTACCTTTTTGCCCCTATCTCCCTTAAAGATTTTCCGACTTTTTTTTTTTTTTGGTTATAGGTAATCAAATTACCTATCCATTGATATATTTCAACACCCTCCAGCCCCCCTTAAATTGCATTATTCTGATATTTTGATCAATATCAATTGATAGGGGAGTGACTGCCAAAAAAAAAAAAAAAACAATTATCAGGAAAATGTGATGCCTACGGAACCATAAAGTGCATTTCAGACCAATGTTGTTATAAAATCATTAAAAAATCGGCATTAGTGTAGCTAATACAGGTTTCCTAAATGTTGCAATAAAGCCAAGAAACTTGTTTTTACATCAGGGAAGTCAACATGTTACTTATAAGATTTATCATATTTCAGAATCTTATATATTAAAGTGAAGATATTTTTTTTAACTTTGTATCAATTTGTACTTGCGCCACTCCGGAAATGTGATGATGTTATGATGTCGTGCCTTAACCAGCTGAGAAGAACAGTAGAAGCAATTCGAGTCAAATAGGTACAACTGAAAATTAGGATAAAATCAGATGCATCATAAAAAAGGGATAATTTCACTTCATTTCAAGCTGTTGAGCCAGAGAACTGCTGAATATGGAATCGCAGAATGACACAGTAGATGATATTCGTAAATTTCTGGAAAAGAAGGATCGGCAAACATAATCCAAAACCTGCTACGAATGCACCAAATGAGACTTCATCAAAACAAGTCTACGATTCAGCGGCAGTTAAAACAGTAATTGACTTACTGTTTCTATTTACAATAAAGGATTTGTTAGTCAGTTTTTCCTGTTTTTTTTTTTTTTTTGTTTTTACTAGCCCAAAAGGTATTGTTTAACTTTCTAAGAGCAAATTCGATCATGTCTCAAATTTAGTACTTAATATTATTTATCCGTTTCACGAGGTTTGGATCATTTTGGGTCTTTCTACTTTCTAACTCAGTTCAGGATGCGCTTTAGAAGTCTCCAATTACCCTCGGATTTCATGACTACATATTTTCATTGAAGCCGAATGTCGAATGTCGATGAAGAATGAAGATGAAGAATGAAGAATGAAGATGAAGAATGAAGAATGAAGATGAAGAAAGAAGATGAAGAATGAAGATGAAGAATGAAGATGAAGAATGAAGATGAAGAATGAAGATGAAGAATGAAGATGAAGAA
>JANSTU010051586.1:0-20826 GCA_027564075.1 Bolitophila hybrida
TCGGTCGAATATTATCCAATAATGAATGCTGGGTCTCAAAATGGGTGATGGTGTTGCGAATAGTACGCTCAGTAGGCTGATTATGTTGACCATAAGTTGAGCGAATTGCACGAAACACATTCCTTACAGAACGTAAATTTTCGTAATAAAGTTGAACGATTTGTAAACGTTGTTCAGGCGTAAGTCTTTCCATTTTGAAATGCCAAACAATACTAAACAAAAATAACATGACAGCACGTGACTGTCAAAAAAAGGCTATTGAAAAAAGTATATCTACTTGAATCACCCATATATATAGAACTTAAATTGACCGAATTAAGTTTAATTCCTAACCCATGTCGAGAAAAGAGTTAATTTTTGTATGATAAATATGAACTCGGTTTGAATTGAATGCAAAAGATCACACCTGATAATAATACATAAATTTATAAAGAAAATATAGTTTTTATTCAAACATTAAAAGATTGAAAATGTACAATCATCATGTTTGTCAGTCAATTATGGGCTTTGTCTTTCGACAGAAAACAAATAATCTTATACACAGTCTATATTTGCTTTGAGCTTTTTACGAGAGCGTGTATAAATACTAAACGCAGAATTTTTGCTCGTTTAAATAAAGTACGTAAATAATACTCATACATAATAAACGTAAATATTGTACAGAAAAAAATATAAGCACTTGCTCACCCCGCATTTCGGTGTAGAATCGTATAGAGCAAAACGATCTTGGGGCTGGTTAAAACACGCTATTAAACACGCGGATAAGCGTGCAAAAGACAAGGTAAATGTATTATTTAACTCGATTGTTCTGCGCTCGTGTGTGTGTGTGTGTGTGCGTGCGCTTAGAGTACTGTTGCTTATTGTTGTGGCACCCCGCGTAAAGTCTAAAGTGTACCTCTATATATTTGCGGCAGTACGTGAGCGTCTGGCGTGCGGGGGTGTATAAGCTTTATATGTAAGAACATGTGTTGTTAACACGGTGACGCGACGCGAGCACGGTAACAAGGTAATTGCGGTGAATTTCGTGCGCATTACGAAGAGATAACGTTGATGGGGGGCGGCATGGTATCTTTCTCTGTGTGTGTATATGTTTTAGATGCCGACGTTGTCGCTCAAAGCACAATATGTGTAACTGCGTGTAAGACTACATTAAAGAGTCACTTGGCAGTCGCGTGAGTTAATTGTGCGTGACTTCCGCGTTCGCTCGCATTTTATATTATATTATAATTTACGTTTATGTGCGTGTTTAAGGTTCTATCACCGTGTATATACTTTAAGGAATTCTAAAGGGCACGCTTTTAAAAAATTATGCTAGCGGATATTAGCATAATATGTGTTTTTAGTAATTCGTATATATTATATATGTACATTACGACGATGTGAGGATACTTCCAAGTGCGGCATTAGCGATGCTGAATGTTGACATGGAGTTATAGGCTGGGAAATAAATACGCCGGCAACAAATACATAATGAATATGCTAAACAAGAGTATTTTTTAATTGAAAGTTATGAAAATACTGCTTTTACACATGACGTCGGCATGAAGAAATGCTCAATGAGAATAATAATGATAATTACGCTTAAAGAGATTCATTTAATTGATTATTACATATATGGGTATTCATTTCAAAATATAGGTTTAAAAATAAACCATTAACAAAAATTAGGAAACAAACAGTTTGTTATTAACGACTTTAAATGTATATTTTCAAGTATTTTTTATTTGATTTTTATGTCCATTTACGAGTATGCCAAAATGACTTGTTTTAATTGTATATATAAATATTATTATTCGAAGTAATTTATCTGGGTGATTAAGTCATTCTTCTGTAGTAGCCGTCGATTTTGTTTAATGTGAGTTTGACATCTTTTAAAATCAATAAAAATATATTTGTTAAAGAAGGTTAACTTACCTGGTTTCAAAGCGTACAAGAATAAAATTGTTATAAAATTCAAACATTAAAATTCAACATAGCCTATATTTTTTAAGTAACTTTGACACTAATTTTTCTAAAATGCCCTAAAGACCAGAATTGTAATTGTTTAAAAGTTATAACCAAATAACGAAAACGTTTTTTTTTTTTTAGGTTCTGCCTTGGGTTCTTCCAAATAATTGGATCCAATACATTTATACACCAAGTTATTTAACAAAAAGAAAGGATTGTGTGATGGTCTTTTTCTTTAAAAAAATTATTGATCATTAAAATCATGTCAGCCTTTTAAACATAACTTTTAAAGTTTAAAAAATGTTTGTAAATGTAAAAGTTTGTGCTATACTTGATTAAAGACAACAACAGAGGCTTTATGTAAGGAAAAGTGTTCGGTTGTGGACACTCTTTTGTTAAAGGCTCATAACTTTTAACCAAGTGTATATTATTTGGACATACGCGTATCTGAGGAAAGCCAAGCTATTCCTTCAAATAGAAAATGTTTTTTTTAAAATAAGTGGACCTTTTTGGTAAAATTTTTGTTTGGTAAATCAGCTGAAAATGGTCAAATTAGAAGAAAATCCACCACGAATATAGAAAAAAATATTTATTTTTTTGTGAAGTCTTCATTAGCATTATTAATTGTCAAAAGCACAATATTCGCAATTTGCGTGGCAAATGCTTCAAGCAAATCAGGACGAAGTTCACATCATCGTCAGAAAGCGGAAACTCCTTTGCCTTGTCGCGTTCAGCTGGTGTCGCTTCCTAGGCTAAATTGGCCGCTTTCTTAGAATCCCGCTCAGCTGATTTCTTCTTCAAACCGGAAAGAGCGTCCGGAGTCAGCACCGAGCTGTTCATTGGTTAATAGCAGCGGCTTCAACATATATAATACGCTTCACTGATAATGTTTGGATCCAATGACTTGATACCTGTTGGGCGGAAATTAGTCTTGCTTATTTGCTCCTTTTCGGGTCGTTTTTTGAAACAAAAACACAAAGAATATTCGCCAGAAATAAAAACCTTAGGTATGATCAATTAAAGTTTAAAAAAATGAAAAAGTATTTTTTAGAGGTGGGGTGGAAGTACCAAGGAGTGTGAGGTATCAAATGAATGTTTGTTTTAGAAAAAGTGAGAGGGTGAAAAAAATCTGAGTTGTTATTATTAACGATTAAATAACAATTAAATTTTTCACAGTGCACATATATTTATACTCTATCTGTTTTGTTTTAAATAGGTATTTACAGTACCTTCTTCGCTAAAAAAAAAACAAAACAAAATGTACACCCCACATACTTTTGGTTGCTTTTTATAACTGATGTTGTTGTTGTTTCCCCCCTCCTATTTACACACAAAATCATTTGTTTGCCCCTATCTCACTAAGGGATGTCCGATTATATTCTTTTTGCCTATCATATAATACCTCACACCACCACCTCTAAAAATGACCTTAAATGATATTAAACTTTGATGCACTCTCACCCCTAACGGTATTCTTTCGGAGAATATTTTTTTGTGTTTTTGGAGTCTACAAATAAAGGAGCTGTTTTCGTGTAAAGCCAGATCAAGATCACAAAGCTGACACGTCTGTTCGCTTTTGTATTCGGCACAAAAAGAACGTACTGCCATTAAACTTCAATGACATTTGTAATAAAAACCGCTTTTGCTTTATGTCAAAAGATACTCATAGGTGTCCACCATGGATGTAGAAACTATGGATACCTCGATTAGTGTATTATCGACGAAGCAAACATCACATATATGCACTTGTGTATATTTTCCAGGGAGCGCACCGAGAAGCGCTCCGAAGTTCAGTGGATTGTATTTTTACTATAACGATTACCGACACAGTGCGTGCTTTCAAAATAGTACTTGAAATTATTTTTTTTCTTCAACAAAACATATATTACGAGTATATTAATACGACAAATATTTGGTAAATATTAATACAAATTATGTCTCTAAATAAAAGAGTGTCAAAAAATTAAATTTTATTATTATTTATTAACTATATATTATATTATATTATATTATATTTATATTTTCGCTAGGTGTCATTGCAAGCGCGTAATTCTAGTTGTATTCATCGCATCGGTTCATGCTATAGCTTGTTGGAAACGTCTTAACGCGCTAACACACGCGCTTGACAGTTTGTTGTTGTTTGGTTCAGTCGTTCGTGAGTTACAGCGTCGCAAACATTTAGCAAAATAAACAGAAAATCCGACATATTTTACAGTACTACTACGACAAAGGAAAAAATGCATCTCAAGCCGCCAATACAATTTGTGCAGTTTATGGACCCGATACAGTTTACATTTATACCTCACAACGATGGTTTCAACGTTTTCGTTCTGGTGTAGAGGTGGTCGAAGATGCGCTACGCTCCGGAAGGCCTGTCGTCGAAAATTGCGACAAAATCGCTGAATTGGTCGAGAAAGACCGGCATAGTAACAGCCGGAGCATCGGTCAAGAGCTGGGCATGAGTCATTAAACCGTTATAAACCATTTCAAGAAGCTTGGATTCACAAAGAAGCGCAATGTATGGGTGCCATACGAATTGACACAGAAAAACATCTTTAACCGTATCGACGCATGCGAATAGCTGCTGAATCGCATCAAAATCGACCTGTTTCTGAAGCGGATGGTGACTGGCGATGAAAAGTGGGTCACTTACGACAACGTGAAGCGCAAAAGGTCGTGGTCGAAGCGCGGTGAAGCGGCCCAGACGGTGACCAAACCAGGATTGACGGCCAGGATGGTTCTGGTGTGTGTTTGGTGGGATAGGGAATCATCCACTATGAGCTGCTCACCTATGGCCAAACGCTCAATTCGGACCTGTAGTGCCAACAACTTAAGCGCTTGAAAGCAGCACTCATGCAGAAGAGGCAATCTTTGATCAACAGAGGCCGAATTGTCTTCCATCAGGACAACGCCAGGCCACACACATCTTTGGTGACGCAGAAGCTCGGGGAGCTCGGATGGGAGGTTCTTTTGCATCCAACGTATAGTCCGAACCTCGCACAAAGTGATTACCACCTGTTTCTGTTCATGGCGAACGAGCTTGGTAGTCGGAAGTTGGCCACAAAAGAGGCCCGTTTCGCCTTTGCGACTCGCCGTTATCAAGTCTCAACTAATGTCGACATGGAGGCCGTCAGTCAAAGATATCGAGATCTTTACTTACATATTGATTATATTAAACTATTAAAATTATTTTCTTTTTAATAGAGGCAGGGTGAGAACCAAAGCTACGGCCGTGATTCTCCCAAAGTGGATTCAAGTCTACGTTGCTGTTGTTGCCGCTTTCCTTGCTTGTTTATCACAAGTGCATTTGTATATTTCACTTCCTTTTATAAGTCCTGACTGACTGACTGAATGGCTGTCGCTTGTTTCTGCCCTGGCTGCTGCACAAGTGACCCTGATTAAGTTAATCAGTTAATCAAGTATTATTATTTTATCAGGTACGCGCCTATGAAACCGGTAACGATATGTAGCGGTCGATAGCCGAAGATGTATGAATTCAAAACCATACCAAATGTCATTTTGTTGTTTCATGTGAAGAAATAGCCGTTGTAATCTCATCGAATGCTGGATGACAATGTACCATCACACCGAACATTGCAGACTCGGGAAATGTTGCGTTGTATAATTGGGAACCGCTTGCCCATGCAGCTTACTCACCAGATTACCACCAATTTAGGTAAAAGATACAATACGATACGAGTTTGATAAAAATATTTCCTCTCCTTGGTTTAATTTAATGTTATTGAAAAAGCTTTTCGATTACTTAGTAGTTATATCTCTTCGAAACAAGACCGATTGAGTCCTATAGATATAATTAATGAGACTGTAGATCTAAACCAAATATTCACACAGCGGGTTTAAGACTGGAGCAAAATAAAGATTTTAACCCACCACTGACGATAGCCTAAATATCTAAATATTTAAACAAACTAGGCGCAGCACCACTGTAACCTAGTTTGAAGTGTTTTTTGTGCAAATTAATTCTCTATAGCTCACGCACCGATCATTGAACCGAGAGCTATCGGTGAATAAATATTTGATATTTATTGTAAAATATTTGATCTAAAACTAACGAAAATAAGTAGACAGAGTGAGCTTGTTACGTCATCAAAGTTTACTGATATTAAACATTCAGAAAAGTGGACAATGCGTGCATTGTACACGATTCCCCGTGTAATAAACATATAATATATACCCATTGTGTAAACGTTATAAAACTATAACTTTTTTGTATTTATATTGATTTTCCATAAAAGTACCATCGTGATAACGAAAACGAAAACGAAAAATTATTAATAAACGTCAAATTTGTACATTGAAGTTAATCTTGACAGCACGTTCATTTTTTTATTATTCAGGCTTATCAGCAAACATTTAGAGGTTGTGTCCCAATTTAATTTTGTTTGGATTTTGTCATTAAATTACAATATCGATATTTGCAGATTATCAAGAAAAATAATGTTTAATTAATAAATTAATAATGTATAAAAGTTATCAATTTTTCGCTTTAACTTTGTGATCAAGGTATTCTTCCTTAAAATATACCTATATGATATAAAAAGGCCTATTAAGAGAACAATGGAGAAAAAAGATATTATTTGTTCAGCAGAAGATCGCCAGCTACTTTATCACCCCGATGTTGTGCTTTGTACTCTGAAGCTCTGATAGGTTTTTTTACTTTTTTTATATTCACATGTATCGAACAATAATTAATAAATTTTATAAATATATATATATATTTTTCAAGAATTCTTCTTCTTCAAGAATTTTCGATTTCGATCAATATAAACATGGCAGGAAGTAATAAATTACTACAGTTAGTCGCTTTAAAATTTGGACACACGCAAAAATATACTTTTAAATCAATGTTTAAAAAAATATTTCACGTTTCTAGGAATTACGTTTCTGAGGTGGTACTTACAACCTCAAACCATAACAGAACCGCCAACATGTTTCACTGTCGGCCTTAAATTTTGAATTTTCAATTCTTCATTTGGTTTTCTCCATACATTAACCCGCCATCACTTCCAAAAATGTTAAATTTAAATTCGCCCGAAAATATGACACCATCCCAAAAGAAATCATCTTTGGTTTGATGCAGTTTTGCAAAGTTTATTCTTTTTTTCTTATTTATGTCCGTTGTATAGCTCTTCGGACAGTTTCTACGTGGACGACTTTTCCATTAAACACTTCAAGCTCAGTTTTAATTATTGGTGCACTTATTCTCGGATTCTCTTTTACTTTGCTCATAATGATGCGTTTATCGTGCTCATTAAGATGTTTTGGGCTACCTTTTTGAGGTATTGAGTCAATCCTATCTTTGTTTTTAGATCTCAAAACAATATCACCAACAGTACTTTTTTCATGTTAAGCAATTTCTCGGTATGATTTACCTTTTTCATAATTGAAAACTACTAATTGCCTTTGCTCGAAGGTGGAATTTTTATTTTTTATATAGCTCATTGTAAATAAAATAATGTAAAAATTGTACTAATATAATTTACTGAAATTTGAAATTGATAACAAGCCCTTATATAAAATACTTTTTTGGCCATATTATGTGCAATTTGATTATTTTGTCCGAATATTGAAGTCGGGTGTTTTTTTAAAGAGTTTTAATTGATCTATAGATCTATGCAATGCATTGGTCCCATTCTGCTATACAAGATCCGTAATCCACATCTACAATTGTTTCTGGAAAGTACACCGGAATTGTCGTTGCGTCAAAAACTCGTGAACTGCATAAACGATATCTGGAAAGCACTGAAAAACCATTTCGTGAGGTCCTCGAACGACAGATTCGACTGGGAGGTTAGTAGCTAATTTAATTGTAGGAGATTTTGGTGCAAAACACAGCTGCTATACAGCTGCTATATACAGGCATTACACGGTTGTTCACTGATTTAATGGGGCTTCTTGGGGAAGAGTTTAATATCATTATTGCTGACAAAGCAATACAAGTATTCTTCCCAAGATTACACATGTCACTTGCCTTGAACATGCATTACTTTGTCAGCAGTTGCACTGTGACCCATCGCAATTGATTTATTGCCAATACTTAGTATTCACGAAAGCTCTATCACGACTACAGCTCTTCTAAAAACTCTGTCCTGACCTAACTCTATATCACCTCATCCGAAGCTGTTCTGTATTATGCCGTGCATTATGAAAGCATTGCAAGCTCGATGATGTTGAGATTGAGGTTGTTTGAAGATAGAATACTGAAGACTCAAATAATTTGCGTCTAAGTACTCCTTTCCTGTGAAGACCCTAAATAAGTTATACGCAGCTTTAAAAACACTAAATGATATCAAACATTACTATCGTAGGTAAAATATAAAAGTCCTAAATTCTAATGGCGAAAATTCGATGACTATTATTATAGGTCGTAGCACTGAATCTGCACAGCAATAGCAAGCTTTCATGGACTGAACATGCATCTAAAGCTTCATCAAATATATTTGTTGATCTGCGTAGTCTGTGGCCTCATAGCAACTTAATGACTTCTGATACTCACCTGAATCTAGATCGTTCTCTTCTCGTTCCATTACTGACATATGGTAATGTCGTAATTAGTGAACCAACAGTAGCTACCCTTAAAATCCTTGAACGTTCTCTTAATGCATGTACTAGATTTATATTTGGTTTACGCAATTTTGACCATCTGTGTACTTAGAAATAAAAAACTTCATTAACTATAGATGTTGCTTATTTATTAACAAACTTTTACATACTCAAAGTCCAGATTATCTTTACGATAAGCTTAATTTTTGTGAGATCACCGCGGAATCTACATTTGTCTAGTCATAATAGCCAAAAGCTACACAATAATTGGATCTAAAATTTGGAATCAGTTACCGAATAATATAAAGTCAGCTAGTTCATACGAGAACTTTGAATCCAAATGTAAGACTTACTTCTGTTTTCTGTAACGCGTTTTAGCGAATGGTTTGTTGTCGTATATTAATGTGAATGTAAGTGGTGAGAATTGATTGATATTACTTTTATATTATCAAATAGAATATTTTAATTAAGTTACTTTTGTTATTCATAATCGCCAGTAATATTACTACTTGTATTTATATATTAATATGAAAATATTGTTATATAAGGCTGAATGCCTTTTGTAAAGATAATTTATAAATAAAATGAAAATAAAAAAAAATTAAATGAAATGAAAAAATTGTGTAATTTTGTATTGTGATTGTGTAAAAAATTAAATGAAATGAAAAAATTGTGTAATTTTGTATTGTGATTGTGTAATTTTAGATGTATATTTAATTATTTTAAATGCACATTTTAATTACTTAAAACGTGTTTTGTAATGTATTCTTTTGGTGGCCCTGGTAATTAATTACATAGCTGTTGTACTATATATGTATAATAAATAATACATATAAAATTTAACAAAATACAAAAATAATAAAACATAAAGTACTCTACACGTTGTATAGATTTTTTTTAAGAATCTCTGAAGACTGGGCCAAATTCAAATACCTGTGAAAGATAAAAATAATAAAACAAATAATAATAATACTAACAAGATAATACAAGCTTATAGTATTCTACAATCCAAATTCTACAGCCAAATTCTAAATAACAACATCAATACAATATAATGATAACAACACCAAACATATTACAGAGTTGTCCAGTATTATTACAAGACCTTTGGAGACTTGGCCGAATAGGAGAATTGAAATATATTACAGGAGAATCAATGAGAGTCAAGTACTTCGTGATCAGATAATAGCAAAATATCATTATTAATTAAAATGCTTTTGTATGCAATTACTATAAAAAAAATGTATAACCTAACCAGTGGTATTTTTTTTTTGATCAACATAACGCCAGAACTGCTTAGGATTGGGCTTAATGATTTGCTGCAAAGTCACAATGTAACATTCACAAAGAAAATTGTGTTCAACAAAGTTCTGAACGTAATATTACAATACTGTCGGTAATAATACTGTTTTAGATTACCGTATACTGAATTTTAATTACATTGTATATTGACCATTATATGAAATATATTTTTATTCCATTAAAATACATCGACGAGATAAGATTGATTTCGGGTGCAGAAGGCTTACTGATTCGTTAAGCTCACCAGGTTATGGGTCCAGTGTCACACGTGAAGTAAGACCTTATAATTCGTAAAATAATTTAGTTCAGAAACTCCAACTAGTTTGTCAGTCCCCAATTTTAAGCGAAAAGACTTTTTTAAACACGCGTAATGCGTTTTTTTATTAAAAACGTGGTTAACGATGATTTCAAAATAGTAGGCGACTCCGCAAAAATTGAAAAACTTCTGATGGCAGACCAGTTTCCAGTTTACAGCTACATAAAAGACTCCGAAGACAACATGCACATTGCTAAACTATAAACTATTGCAGAGCAATACAATCATTTCCAAAGTTCTTGGGAGCCGACAGCAGTTGATATGCAGACCTTGGATGCGAGCTTCAGTGGAGCCAATAATAGCCAAAAATCTATAATTTCTGTATAAGAAAGTAAACATTTATCAGAAATGATCAACAACGAGGAAAAGAAGGCGCGTTTGTATGTTTTGTTTATGGAAATCGATGCTGATACTTGGTATCTCGACTCAGGTGTTAGGGATCACATGACGAATCGCAGGGAGTGGTTCGTAAAGTTTAAAAATGCGTAATTGTGTTGGCAACGATGATATTATTCATGCACACGTTAAAGCTGATATTAATATTCTATTCTATTCTTTTCTGATAAACATGTACATTTTTTTTTTTGGAAAATGGGTTTACAAAACTATAAATTTATTGTTTAATGTAATATTTTTGGGAAAAAATAATATTTTAATTTGATCTATTGACTTTGTATGCTCCGGTGACGTCCGGTTGTCTAAAATGTTATACAATAGTTTCGTTATAATGTTTTCAATAACATATTCAAAAAAAAACTACTAGTTTTTGCTATTAAAAGAACTATGAACAAAATAGTAGTACGAACATGTCAGAGTCAAAATTTTTTTTTGTTATATATGTATATGTATACATCAGATCATTTGTACTTATAATCACTTCACCGGAAAAATAATAATAGCTATGTGATATATTATGCTTTTGATTTACGTATATAAATATAAAAATATATATTATATTTTAAATAACTATTCTTTCTTTATTGTAATTTATTATACCTACTTATATGTCTGTTTTAAATTTTAAATAATTTGTCAATCTTCTTACGCTTCCAGCACTAAAAGACGAAAATTAAAGGACTGCTTTGACTTCTTTGGTACTGAATTTGTGTATCAGGCGCAAATGACACCACAAAAAATACAATTATTAATGATATATCTAAAGCAGGTATCGTTGACAATTTGTACAAGCTCTTTCTTTCTCTCTATTTCTTTCTTTATAATAAAAAAAAATAAAATTCGCTACTTTTCAATGAAAATGAATAAAGAAGTTGGGAAGAAAATGATTCCATCTTACAACCAGAAATTTTGTTTTTATAATAATTTTTTTACAACTTTTTTTTATAATAAATAACTAAAATTTTAAAACTTTATTTATTTCATATTGTCTGAAATTTAATTGAAGTTATAATCAAGTTTAAAAAAAAAAAAAAAGTTCATTTTAACAGAGTTACATATTTATGAGCAAAAAATGGACAAAATACGCACAGTGGTTTCGGTTGTATGGGATAACGGAAAAAATCATTATCTCGAGAAGTACTTGTCTGATTCTTATGAAACTTTGTAAGTGTTCATAAGTCGTCTTCTTAAGTTTTTTTTTAATTAATCTTTGGTAATGCTTGTAGTCCTTATTTCTGCATTCCTGTGCTTCCTCTGAAAAAGTGTCAACAGCATGTTCCATCATTTGTTTACCATGCATTAGGACTTTATGAACTGTTGATGGCTTTTTATACCAGTCATATTCTGAATTTTTTTTATTGATTTGGAATAACGGAACATTAATGTCATCAATTAACATATACACACGCACCCTGTATAGAACTATAAGTGTATGATGGCGATACCGAATAGAAAATATCAAGATAGATCTCGGTGCATAGAGATATGTTATCTCAAAAATATGCGCATTTGCCCTGCAAAGTTGTTAGAGTAGCGTCAGGGCAAATTAAGACTCCTAACCATCGGGGAAGTGTTGTGAGTGTTAGAGGACAGTATGTTCCACAAGGGATTAATGGATCCAATGAGAGATGAGACTCCTGAAGATTGCATAATCGATTTATATATTTCACAGAAAAATCATTTAAAAGACTCTTTTTTCTGGTTTCAAACAGATATAACACAATGATTTTAGTAGATGCAGAACTAAATTTGTCCGTTTGATACGCTCATTAATATAAGTGATAAGTGATAATTGATAAAAATTACATTTATGCAATCCTCTATAATTGTAATATAATTCAAAAATATAAAATTCAAAATCTTACTTAACTAACTTAACTAATGAACTTGGTCGATTCTTCAAAAATCTGTAATTTGATTTCTATGAGAAATATTTTATATAAATAATAATTATAAGAAATTACGAATTAAAAAATCAAATACAAATTAATAATAATAAAATATAACCAAAAACAAATGAAAGTTCCAATGTGTGGCGAGTTTGTGGCATCTTACTTTAGTTTTGAAAGATTCATTGTATTCTTAAATAATAACCAAAAAAAGTTTTATTTTCGATGTCGAAGAGTTAAGGATAACTATTGTTACGACGACGAGATTTGTATATCAATTATTAACTATAAAGTAGATCTTTTTTGTTATAAAAGCACCATTGAAAATTATTGTATTAAAAAAAATGTTTGAAGAGTACAGAGAATGAAATTTATTTACAAAAAAGTATTGAAAAAAGGGATGAACTATGACTAAAAAGCACTGAATTTTAGATATAAATGGTGTGACATTAATATCCAATAGGAAGAAAACCATCTGATAAAGGTGTCAAAAAACATACACAAACTGGATCGTAATCGTTTTAAAGAAAATTGGAAAAAAATAAATGTGGATTTCAAGTTTTTACCAAATCTCCGATAAACGGGAAAGAAATATACAAATATTATACACTTTCTTTTATATTTTTTTCCAATCTAAAAATAAACAAATAAACAAATTATTTTATAAAATAAGCCGTTCTTGAGTAAATTGACAAAAAAAAACTTGAAAAAGGGACAATTTCTACCGATTTTCATTAGTTTTATACAAAAACGAACACAAAAAACAATATATGAAATATTGAACATAATGTCTTTTGAATAAATTTATAATGTGTACAGATTAGAAATATTGAAGCTAAAGTTCGAACCTTTTTAATACGATCCTTAAAGGTCAAAGGGGCAAAGCTTTAGCTTTAGCTAGATAATCGTAGTTGATTTTGGAAACATTACTGTCGATACCACATGAAAATTTCGGATGTCTAATCGTAAATTGACCTTTTAAATCCAATTGTCTGCATTTACGAGGTGATGCCGTGAACACAAGATACTTGTAATCTTAAATATCTGTTAATATTATTTAAATAATTTTATAAAACAGATTAGCTGATTAATGTTTGTATATTTCTAATATTTAGTTAACATAAGAGATCGTGAATATAACAATTAAATTAACCATTTTACAATGTAATTCAATCCTACGTTTGATAGCCTTTTTCATAATGATTTTAATTAATTTTATAACCGTATTAAAGAAACTTGCATTTGTAATAATTTAATTTAATAGAGATTTATATTTCTTGTCTGCGGTCTATATACATAATTTAAATTTTACAAGGAAAATACCCCCGAAAATGCCTAAACATTTACAAAATAAGGAAAAGTTAGTTATCGACGACTTAAATTTGTATTAGAAAAGAAACAAACAGATAAAAAATAAAATCAAAAAAAGTGACGATTTTAAATGTATATTGGTTAAAATACGGCCTCTTATATAAGAAATGATATGAAGCGAGAATTCCTGCAAAATGGTTATTTCGCGCAATATTGTTCAATTGTCCGTTTGAGGGCAATCGTGCCCTCAAACGGACAATTGAATAATTATCCTAAAATCTGAGAAATCTTCTTGACCATTATCGGTTATTGAAGTTTACCGGTATTTCTTGGTCGCTCACATGATTTTTATTTTAAACTTCACGTTGACCGTCTAACAGCAGCATAATGCCTTATTGATTGCCATGGATTTTAATACATCAAATTTATTCAAATCGTCACCAATTTTAATCTAAAATTTTAGTCATATCAATGTCCACGGATAATATTTTTGATGTTAGACAAAAATTTAGAAATATATGCCATAAAACAACGAAAGAACATAAAAGCTATTTATTTGCATTATATAAACAGTATAGAACACGTATTTCTTTTACTCAATCAACACAACACACAAATCCAGCTCATTTCAAGATTTGACTAAAGATTAACTGTCAACCAAACGGACGCTCGCACAAAGAACACTTAAATGAATCGAAGAGGTCCTCACACATTCTCACACACACGCACACATGTCAATTATCGAGATAACACTCGCGTACTCTGTATATATTTATTCATTGAATATAAATGACGGCAAAAAAACTGCACGATTATAGCTATACAGAAATAATGAAAATAATTGCTTATCTAAGGGACCCTTGTCATCGAGGGTTGCTTTTTGCTGCGAGAAACCGTTGTCCGCACACATCTCAGCGGGATTCGGTCAAGATAATCGAATGCAAATGTCGGTTTTATGTGGTTGATTGAATGCGCATATACGTTTGCACATAATAATGCATCTCATTTGGGTGGATGTGAAATTTGCAACATTTACTAAACTTGAAGATTTAATTATTGAATATAAAATTTAGACACATACAATTTGTGATTAAAAAAATATTTAATTTACAAAAAACCATGACAGCTTACAAATAATCTAAAAAAACTGATATAACCACACGTACATCACACTCGTTCAAAATATTGCACTTTCATGTAAATAACAAACATAATAAATCACATATGTTATGTATAATGTATCTCCGTCTTAACAATCTTGTCAAATCACAAGAAATGATACGACCGACAGGACGATGCATTGTCAATTTCAAGAAACATGTGTACAAAACATGCACCAGAAAAAAAATATTATAAAAAATAAGTCGTTCATTGTGTGCGAGCACGCATACGACACGGCCGAATCGGTGTTTGCACGCGCTTGAAACAGGTATACATTCTTTTTTTAAAAAAGAAATAGCGTGAGTGTAAATACCGTAAACCAATATTACAAGACAGCTCAAGAAGACAAAAAATCGAATCTTGGATTTGCTGCTGCGGATGAACGTGCTAAAACGGTTTTGTTACACATATAACGCACACGCATGGAGAAGAGCACAAAGATGATCTTATATATTATATTGTCGGATTTAAATCGCCTGTGTGTCCTCCTATATCCTGGCGGCAGACAATTCGTGCATTGGCATTCGAACTGGGTAATAGGAATAAGGGATTTAGAAGACTCACGTTTTGTTCAGAGTGTGAAAACTTCGAAAACGGTCTCATTCTTTTCAATTGATCGTGAAAGCAAAACGCATTTCGCTTAAGTTCTTAGCTTGGTTGAGCGTGTAAGTTTGTTGACTATAACACATAAGATATACACACACACACACACACATACAAACGTTTATATGCACTTTCGGATTAGTCGTCTTGTGTATGCATTGTACACCGCTTGATAGCTGACAATTGTGCAAAATGCATTTTCAATGAGGGAGAAGAATACAATGAAATTTGCATATATTCATAGAATTATATACCTTGTTGCACAATTTTCTCCGGAAAGCCACAGATGATTGTTTTCCCGTAACCGCAAAATCTCGCGCCTTATAATAAATTTAGTTCGATTAATTTAATGTAATTTTCCAGTGTTATCTGCGAAAAACACCGCCGCATCTAATAAACCCCTAATACAAAAACGATTTCCTTTTAGAATAACATGCGCAGAGGGTGTATTTACACGTTTGTATTTCCCTTACTCATTCACACACTTGTGAACACATTTACACACACACACACAAACTATATACTATACACAGAAGCCATATAAATGCTTGCCTATAAACACGTTTCATCCCTTCGCATATAATAGGGAGCGTATGTTTTCGATATTAGTACATAGTATCAGAGAGGCCGCTCAACATTTCACTTTATACGCGTTTCTATTTATATTTGTAATTCAGCAAGTCAATTTCTGGGTGTTTAAGGGATTGCGCCTGGCGAGGGATGCGTCGCGCGACACGGGGGATGAATTACACGCAAAACACTCACATAATACATATGTAATAGAATTGAATAACATTGTGTGCTTGAGTGTGTATATGTGTATTACGATAAAATTAGACAATAAAAATATATTATATTATATTATATAAAAATAACGCCGACGACATAAGAGGGTCAAGTGTGTGCGACTGACGATTTTCATTTCGATGATATATCGCTTTTCGCTGCGGCAGAGCACGCACCACGCCCGATGATTTTTCCTTTCGATCTTTCTCTCTCCAAATTATGAAATAATGGTTTCGCCGATTACGCGCGCAGATAATTTATAAATCATGTTTTTCTCAGGCCGTGCTCGCGCAGAGAAAGTGCCACAGACACACGAGGGGGGAGTGGGTACGGCAGTAAACTAGATGTATTATAATGTTGTGAACATAAATACATACCATAAGTATAGAAATATGATAACATAATTTACCAGATACATACATTTTCTTCTTGTATAAGCGGCCAGGCTGGTGCTGTGGCACTCAGAGTTTATATCGTATACACACATATATATATATGTATGCGATGTGAACTCAAATGGAAAACTATTTTTCATAAAAACTTCTTGCCAGATTATTTTATGACTTGACTTCGCATACTTACAAACAGATGTTTCAATCTAGCCGGTTTGATTCATTTAACAATGTTTCGGCGGTGGTGGGGTTATGTTCTGTGCTTATATTTGGAGCTGAATGGAATGGAATGAGTTTATTGAGACTAACTTGATGCTCACGCACTTGCGATCGTATCGAATGTGGTTGAAATTCGATTATTAAAAAGAAATAGGATAAATATCACATTGAATTTTGGGTGGTTATTCGCGGTCAATTATTTATAAAAATTCGTCAAAATTCTTCAGACTTTTATCGTTAAAAATGTTCATATTTCGAGCAGATAATAACTACAAAATTAAAAAGTTTGCACTAAAAAACAGCTCAAATTATCTCCTATATATTTATTATTGCGCACAAATAAAATATTTGGTCCACATTCGGTGTCAAAATAGATTTTGCAAAATTAATTAATTATTTTCAAACTAGTATAATTTCGATTACTATCTATCGAAAACGCCTATTGGATAACAAACCAAATCGTGGATAAATGAATGGCCGGAATTACGCTGAAAGAATCCTATTTGTTTATGGCTTTAGAAAAAAATCTTACGAATGGTGGATAACTTATTGATCATTTTGGTGAACACAAACATTTATTTTGAAAATATTTACACTATTTTCGGAGCAAAAGTTTTTGGTCAAAAATGTTTAAGGGTGTACTTCTTTTGTTGACATTTTGTTAAATTTGATTATTTTTGTGTTCGGTTTATTTACTTTTATTGCAAAATCATTTTTATTCTTAAAAATTAGATTTCTTTTGTATATAGTTTAAACTAGTGCTTTGGAATGTTTTTTGATGTTTCGAGTGTTTTTGTCATCCTTTGTAGGAGAGTGTTTGCGTCAGTGCAGAAAAATGTCTGAGCGTTTGCAATCGGGGCCAGAGTCTAGGGGTAATAATAAAAAAAGGCGATTTTTAATATGATGACGATATGTATAAATTGATGAATTTATAATGTTAAAATTAAAAACTCATCAGAAAAAAAGTTTAATTGTGATCTAATCTTGTCCTCGATTCGTCGAATATGACTTTTTTCAATAAAAGAATACAATTTTCAATTTTTCAGTTTTAATGATTTTTCCAACAATAGAATGCAAATTCAGGCGCTTGATTCATTAATTCCATTCTAGGGGATCGCTTCTACAACAGAATAACATATGATTTCGAAATATCAGCATCGCTTCCAGTCAACATTAGTGCCATATCTATTCTACGTGAAATTCTACAGTCAAGTTTCATCTCATCTCTATTATCTCAAAATCAAGCGATAGTCCTAACTGGTGTTTTTTTCCTATTTTCCTAATTACATTATATGTTACATCTAAAATAACAATTAGATTATTTTGTATATCAAAATGTGTACAATACAAGGAAACAAAATTATTCTAAACTATATTTTTTGAATATTTAGAATTGACTTTTATAATTTTCCTAAAATATTGTAGAAAATCATTTAGCTGTAAAAAAGACAACTAACAAGATTTTGAATGAAATGTGCATTTTTAGCTGCGATGGGCATTCTAAAAAAAATGCGAAAAAATTAAGTTTTTTTCTATTTTTACGCACTAATGCTTTGTTTTATACGGCCTTAATTATTAAAAATCACCAATTAGCTTACTTAACCCATGACTCATTTCATCCACTTTTAACTATATATATAAATTATGAAATAAATAATATAAATAAAGGTATATTTTTTAAATCATGTAATGAAAAAATGAAAATCCATAAAAAATCTTTGCAATTAATGTATATAAATGTTTTAATACAATGCGGTTATATTATAATTTTTAATCATTTTCACATTTTGATTTTACTTAATTAAAATAACAAAATGATATTATTAATAAAAATTAAAATTAATTTGTTATGTGTCATATATATAATAATATAACATATTACATATAGACACAATATAATAAACATTTTAGTTAATATTTCTAAACTATTAGTTTTGCGGATAGTTATTTGTATAAAATAATTATTCATAAATCAATGTAAATATATTTAATAAAAAAAAAAATAAAGAAACATATTACAGTATCACAAATAATACCCACCTTTTAAGGATCCAACGAAATTTGGTATGCTTCTCAGTTCCAAATTGAGCCACAAATCCAAATCATTTTATTACTGTAAAATTTCTCAAATTGCATCACAAATAATTAAATTTCCTATATACTGCACATTAAACACTGAACCATAAAAATATCCGCCCGCTCGCAGATGTGCAGTCAAACTATAATTGTACTGCGATAAGCCGCACACATTTTCTACGCGTGCATCGATGGCACACTAAAAACTGTGCTGTGCTAAACGTTGCGGTCAATTATAGAGGGCACACTTAAACTTAACCGAGCATAAAATTGAACGTCTTATATTTCAAACGTCGCACACGCAATTATTTCGGGTTAAATGCGCGCGTCGAAGGCGTCCGACAGTCTTGATGTCTTGATTTTCCCCGCACATTGCTTTAACAGAAAAATAACATTTTATTATCGTGATATTTAAATTATGTTTTGTGTGTGTCGTGTGATTTTTGGATGACAAATCTTAGTCATACAAGCTGAGCACAATTTTACGCCTTTCCCAGAGCGTCGATTTTATCTATTTAGAAATTATACATCTTAAAAGGCACGATAACATATTCGTATATATTATAATAATTCATACAATATGTTTTTGAGGTTTTAATGGTTATCGGTTCGTTTGGCTTTTGTTGTTTATATTTTTTACGAGTATATGCAAACACACTCCCACAGATATATAAGGAGACAAAGACGACATTCCAAGAAGTCTTTGCGGTACATTTGAATATAGCCAGAGAACGATTATTGTTCATTGTCACTTGCAAACTTCTTTTCATACTCATTGACACTGCAACTTGTGAGCATCCTCTTGTATGCGATTGTGTTATCATTTTGCTGTGTCACCGCGGTATTGTATCAGAAAACTATTTTTTAAGTAGGTATATTGTACATACTGGTGTTTTTTTTTTAAGTAAGACACGATTCCTCTTTATCGCTATTGCCAATTATTTAATATGTACGCAACCCTTTTAAAGAGCAACTACCTGATTTTTGTGACGCAGACTTTCATATGAGTTCATTGGGGTGATTCTATATTATGTAACCGTATAACTGAATTGTTTAATGCTCTTTACTCTCAAGCTTGTTTGATATTCTAAAAGTCGTTTTTCCGCGTCACTGATTTGATGATTACATTTTTTTGTACGCATGATTTTAAGCATTACATAAGGGCAACGCGCAAAAGAACTTCCCTCACAAGGACCATTCAATTATATATTCAAGAGCCAAACGAATAAGATTTGTATATTCATACGGTGATTGTTGATGTGCATGTGAAAAATATGTATGTGCTGCCGCACCACCTGATAAATTACCATCCATTTATCTGGCACAGACGGTCAGTCGTGCGTCCGAACACCCCTATCATATTTGTGTGCGTTGCGGAGGTGTGCGGTGAGAAAACCACACTCACACGCACACACGGACGGACTAGATAAGTGTCCTAATTTGTCAGAATGACATAAACATGAGCGCAATCTGTTACCAAATGTCGAATTAATCAAAATCGCACCAACATTTGCATATAATTGCAATTTTAATTATTTATACGTTGCACGAGCGATCATTGCGTTTAATTACATAGAGACTTTTTCAACACACAGCTTGTGCACACATACACAATTATTATTGACATTTAATTATTATATATGTTAATTATACAATCGCATCAGCAAAGCAAATCCGCACCCGTATGTGCAGCCTTCCTCGCAGCCATTTGGTATATACTACATACAAACACTCGTAATTATGCTTTAATTTATGCGCATTCGCATTCGTCGAAACGACAAAATTTACCATATATAAAGGGTTTTTCAATAGGTGCGCTTCAACTTTTTTCCGATAGGTGCGCTGAACGACGCCATGTTTTTCC
>JANSTU010051597.1:0-20813 GCA_027564075.1 Bolitophila hybrida
TTTTCTAATTTTTGTTTACACATTTTGTTTATTTATTTACACCACTATATGTATTTTGTAAACTAGTATATTGTAAAGATGTAAACGATGTATGCAGTCTCTATTTGAGAGGTGGATGTCCAACATAGTTGGAATGACTCCATCCTCACTTAGCATTTTTTTTATAAACATTGATAAACCCCTACGGACCGTGGTTTTCCCGTTGATTTAAAAAAAAAAAAAAAAAATAAAGAAAAGTAATCGATGTTGTTATGCCAAAATGTTTTTATAATAACAAGACTTGGAGTGTTGTTGGGTTAGCACTTAATATTGGATTATAAATATATATATAAATATTAATTAATATATAATTAAATAATTAAAACCGATATGGGCAAACCCGTATCTAAACCGGTTTAAATTGAGTCCAAAGGCGGTGCAGCAATGTGTTTATGTTTTGCACCATAACATTGCAGGCTGCAACCAAAATTGGTTGCTAGGGCTGCTTCTTAGGGATGTTGCGGATTCGACAAGTTTCCTTGTTAATGCTCAAGAAAATTGTCCTATTGTCCAAAGCTCTCGACAAGAGACACGCCGACTAGTGTAAAGAGCAAACGTTTGTGAAGAGGAGTCGTAAGTTCCTTTTTTTTCGATTCGAGCATGTCTTCATTGACCTCGAGCTCTGTTGCTTATTGGATAGATGGTGAATCCGTGGGAATTAGAGAACATGGAGTTATCAGCATAAGACCATTAAAAATCTAATTCGGAAAGAATTATAATTGGATTGGAGTTAATTAGATAATTAGAAGTGTACATAGCCCTTTAGCCGAAGGCCGTTTAGCCGAATGCCGTTTAGCCAAATGCGTGAGCGATTTCTACTCAAGATTAGTTATTATTTGTCCAACGGCTTTCGGCCAAACGGCATTCGGCTAAACGGGGTACATTCAAAAAACCACATAAGATTTCTTAAATTTTCACACATTTCCAAATCGACAAAGTTATTGTTTGTTACAAAAAAAATGTGTGTGTGTTCGAAATTGAAAATTCAGGAAAGCAGGAATCTCTTACCCATTTTTTAGACGAGTAATTTGTATTCTGTTTGCTTACATACGTCTAGCGAGTTACCGGTGGATTCTACTTCCTCGATGCTCCTGGTGGCACTGGCTAAACGTTCCTGATCGTATTGGCATCAATTCGCGCATGCAGTCAAATCGCTCTGGCCGTATTAGCATCATTCTTTGTTGAAACTGCTACTCAAATGATCGAAAAATGCACGTGCAATATTTCAAAACGATTGGAGGCACTCGACTTTTAAAGCGCATATTTGGAAACGCATTAGGTCTGTTGGTGATTTCTGCAAGTTTACTACGTCAGAAGTGGAATTGATTGCGTTTCGTTTCAGAATATTGTCAAAAATCAAAACGATCACGTTTGGTTGGACCAACTAGCAATTCTGGCAGCGAAAAACAAGGACGTCATAGATCTCTACATCGACATTTAGAATCAAATTGTTGGTCAATTGCATTCGTACAAGTCGATCGACAGCATCACCGATCCTGAGGAAGACATCCAGATGAATTACTGAATTGTCAAATCCACAGCTGAAGGTCGGCTCGGATAATATCACGTAACGCAACATAAATAAACCGAAGCTGTGTAATAGCCCAGTGTTGCCGTTAAGCAGCTATGGAACAAGGTGATTGTGGCAAGGATTCTCATCGGAAAGTTCAGTGGCAAGAATGCGCTAATTCCACAAGGGATTAAAGGATCCAATGAGATGAATCAAGCAATAAATCCGGAAAAAAATATTAAAACGCCACAAATTATCTCCATGATCATCTACATAACCCGAATTCATTAAACTGGCACACAAATAACAAAACATAAACAAAGCGCACAAGAATGACATAAATGACAGATTGGACATCGAATTCCGTGTGAATGGTTGGTTCAATTTTAACTATTTTAAGAGTTCCGTGCTTACGATGAATGTCACTTTTGGCGCGAAAAACAATTCAATATGACGTAAAAAAAATATATTTCTTATCGATTTGTGTGAATTTTTTTCGAAATTTCGTGAGTTTCTTTTTTTGCACATTTGTATTATTGTAATCGTTTTACATTTGTAGTAGCATAATGACCAGAACGCGCCGTTTCTACCATACTGAGGATGAAATTGATGAATGTCGATGATAGCGATAGCGATGAACGAGCATTCGAATTGAACGACGAAGATATTGCTTTTCTTGAAGATGATGCTGCAGTCCTAGAGCCCAGAACAGAAATCGAAATCGATGATGTACTTGCCGACATTATTGTACAAGCTAAAAGAAAGAGACATAATAGTCTGCGGCACTCTCCGATCCAACCGTAAACCAATGCCTAAATTTGATGTCGAAAACAAAATTTAAATTTAATGGTGTGATGATCAAGTAGATGGACAACCGTATTTTTGGGGCCTAATTTTCCATCATCGTAAAACGACGCCAATCTGGCTCCTCTGCAAAATCGATGTAACATGTCCAGGTGCGACACTACAACCAAGAAATTGGCGTCGTGGATCTTATGGATCAGAAATAGGTTGGTCTTTAGTCATACTTACCTGAAAATTAAACTTTTATTCTGACTTCGTTATTTTATTTCAGTCTTACTACGAACACGCAATTCAAAGACTAAATGCAACTTGCGCCTTTTCTTCGATTTATTTAATTTGGATTCCTTCATCAGCTGTAAGAGTACCCAATCATAATATGTGAGAGAGAAACCTAAGCGATCCAAACTTGCAGAAGTCGCAACTCTGTCCGGTCATTATCTCTGCAAAAGCGAGACGGGACGTAAGAGATGTATTGTCTGCTACAAGCAAGGACCACAAAACAAATTATTTTTGTTCTTTTTGCTTTACACACACAAAATAAAATTTCAATATAATAAAAAAATTAAACCAATTTATTTTTGATCCACGTAAATCAGCTTAGAATTACAATAATCATTGATTTTACCCGTTGTCGACCATTAGGACATTCAGGTCCCATCCGATTGAGGGGTTATCTGGGTGGTTGAAGTGAACTATATTTTATTTTGTTTTTGGTTAGACAGAGCAAGGCTGCCCGCAACTTCTCCAAAAAATTGGACCTCTTTCTCCACCTACCTCCAATATATCGCAGCAAAAAAGAAAGGATTACTTTCGGGTGGTTTGGTAAGCATAACATACTGCCCTTGAAAATTTGGAACTTTCAGAAAGGCATATTCATTCCCTATTAAATAAATCCTTGTCGAAGAAAATCGTTTCACTAGTTTTTCCAGGAAAAAATCGAAGGTAAAAGGGTCACCTGTGTCCCAGTGGTCGTCAAAGGGTTATTTTTTTTTGGAGAAAAACTATATATTTTTTTCTAGTGATGTCCTTTACATTACTCATAACTAAACAAAAATATCAGCGATTAGTCCATGTCGCTTTTTCTCGTGCACTATAATGCTAAGGTACCTAAAGACCTTTTTTAAGTTGGGTGATTGTCTGAAGTTGGATAGATGGCCAAACAACAACAAAGTATTCCAAAACATGTTGGAGAATGAGCTGTACGACAAGAATATGATCAACATTAGTACCGGCATCTTGCATCCAGTTCACACGTTCTCAAAATAGAACATTACATTGAAAAGCATGCAAGCTTTCAAAAATACAGCAGTGCAGTATTATTAATTATGCGTTACGCAAATAATTAGTAAAATTATTAATTAATCCAATTATTTTAATGTAAAACTTGTGCGACAATTTAACTGACTGTTTGTTACATAGTAATTTATAACAAAAAAATAATATAATATGACAAATGTCAAAAACAGCCACTCGATCGCGACACCACCCAATAATAATTGACATATTATTATTTTCACTTAAATCTATATATTTATGTCTGAGCTTTTATATCGATTAATCTTGTTAAACTGTTCTTTGCATGAACAATACTACCTAACAGTCTATATATAAAAAAAATCATATAAATATACCATCAAAAACCAAATGCAATTACATTCGTTCGGATTTCCATTAATCAAAAACCTTTCAGACCAATTTGATCCCTTGGTGCAGAAAGTCTAATGAAATTAACGTCCTTTAATATAATAACAAATCGAATGAAACTTTTGCCGAACAATATTAGCAAAGCTTATTTCTTACATCTAATATACAATATAATATATGTTTATATATATATATATACTTCTACATTTATATACGCTAACGTATGCAAGGCAGATTATACATGTTCTTTCTAAGACACGACACAATACACTTATGATGGCTATATATATATTCTGTATTTATGCTTTTCCTTTGCAATTCTATAAATAACTTCCAATATTATATACTTCCTTTACAGGATTGTTGAACTCACACACACACACACACCATCGTTTATTTGAACTTTTCTCGTATTTATCATTTTATCCCCATTTTGCCACATACTCTTGCAGTTTGTTTATACTTATACATAATATACGAAACATATTTATAATACAAATATACAAATGTGTATATGTGTATATATCCATATGCGTACACAAAGTTCGTTTCGTAGCATATATTTATGACGTAGTCAAACATAAATATGCTTAGCTTTTCGATTGTGTGTGTGTGTGTGTGTGGAGATGGGAGTGTGTGCGGGCATGTATATGTGTGAACTCATATGCATATACATATAAATACATTGTTGAGAAAGTTTATGTTTACAAAATGTCTGGACTCATTCAAGACAAAATATAGATATATCAATCTTTTGGGTGGATATGACTTTTCGATAAATATAAGCACTAAAAGCGATATGAATATAAATTTGTGGGGTGCCGATAAATCGATTCATCCTAATGGTTTATACACCATATATGAATATTTATATGTATATATATATATATATATAGATAAGAAAACTATCTGGGGAAATATAACGAAGTTTTCTATGTTTCCTTTAATAATGGAATTCTGTTTCGATATAGTTTTGGTATTAATGGCATTTAGTATAATAGATAACTTTAGTAACATACTGAGCCATAATAGTAACTAATTGTTAATTACATAAATTACAGAATTTATTTGCTGAAATTCTGCAAATCCATCTCGAAAAAAGGACAGAAGTATAATTTAATATTAAGTAATAGATTGGGGTTCGTATTTCGTATTCTATTCGAATCTTCAAAATATACTGTGGTATGAGAATGATGTACTCATCTACGTGTCAAAGGACAACATGGACAGGACAGACTGGCGCAATAACATAGGTACCGAAAGCTCAACCTAACCAAATTATTGCTATGTTTATTTTTCTCATTAAAAAACACGGTTTTTAAATCTTTACGGCAGTCTCTCCATGTGACGGTTGGTTTTCTTAAGATTTTTAATGACGTCTTCTTCTTTAGATACAACAAAGGAAGATGATATTTCCGGATACAGTAATACTGTCACTATTTTTATCTTCTTATTTGATTGGTCGATTTTAAAAAATATCAATTTAAAACGATTCAGAAAAAGAAGAAAAGATTTTTCTTCAATTTTTTTTTTACTTTGCGACATTCTAACATTTAGTAATAATAATAAGTTTGAACGGCATATTATACTTGATTTCAAAAAATATTATTTTATTTATTTATTTTTTTTGTGATATAATAAAATTTGATGGATACATGTTTGACATTTAAAAACCAATAACAAACAAAAAAATATTTATTTTTGTTTACAAATAATAAAAATAATTCACATGAATGGCATTTTCCATATTTATTATTATTAATAATATTTAATGTAAATCGCATGTCAAAAATGTTAAAACAAAAATTTTTTCAGATAAAAGTTTGCCGCCAAAAAATATTTTTTTGTGTGCGTGTGCCGTTTTTCATCATACACAAATATATTGTTTAGGTATGAGAATACTGCCATAAAGAATGTATCTTTTTAGAAATTGTATGGGGGTACGAATAAAACATTCAGTAATTAATTCAAAAATGTTCTCTTAAAAATTCAAAAACGTGCTCAAATTTTTTTTTAAATGTGATCCAATAAATTAAAAAACGTCCACTGAAAAGAATAAATAATTATGAAAACAATCAAACAGGAGGGGCAAATGCTGCTTTTGGACATGTTTTAAAATATAAGTGGCATGGGTATGAGCGGGAAAATCCAAATGATGGGCTGAGATCTAGAGCACTAAGCCGAACAAAATTAGGACAAAACACACCTATTTAAGGGATTTAAGGGATGATAGCAGTTCAAATTATGAATTAATGTTTAAATTATGAAATAATGTATTTTTCGTAATTTAGGAGCACCGTTATTTTTTAACATGTACAATTATTTTTTATCGGTGCATGTGTTTGAATTTATAGAAGGTCAGTTATGAATTAATTAGAGCACATATTTATATTTTTTAGCAATTTTTTTAATTATTACACAATTTTTTTCGGTGCACAATTTTTTTTTTCGGTGGATACTTTTGAATTTATAGGTGGTAATTTTTTAATTTTTTAGAGCACAAATATTTTTTTCGGTGCACATTTCTTTTTTTAGGTTGACGTTTTTGAATTTATAGGAGGTCATTTTTTATTTTATTGGAGCACATTTTTTATTTTTTAGAGCACATTTTTGAATTTATTGGAGCACTTTATTGAATTAATTGGTGCACATACTTTATTTTTTTCAGAGCACAATTATTTTTATTCGTGGAAGTTTTATTTTTCCCGGTGGACGATTTATTTTGACCCATTTTATGGCAGCAAAACTACACATTTACATTTATATTATTGAAAGCAAAGTTGTGCTGAGAGTGTTGTTTGTCCCTCTCGCGTTTTTTTCAACATGATGTCTGCTCTGACAATTCCAGTTGACAGATTTCGGTAATATAAATCAACCTTAAAGATCGGCCATAGCCGAGTGGGTTAACGCGTTAGCCTGGCTTATGGAAGGTTCAATCCCGACCGGCAGGCCGAAGTGTTTTTCGAATGTAGCACTTTAAATCAGTAGGTTCTTTTTGCTATTAATAGATTATTTGTGAAATAGGTTATTATTAGAATTTTCTTTGAATATATATAATATGTAATGTTATTCGTTTGAATGTTTTTATTTAACCGATTTGTGTATATCACTGTTGTCATTGCAACAGTTCGGTTTTCACATTTTTTTTAATAATACAATTATGAGTATGCTGTGTTCACTGTATACAAGTGTACAATACAAAGTGTTTGAAATGATAATATGATGAACATATTTTAAATACAATTTTCAATACTATCTTTATCGAACTTAGCAATACGTAAAAGACTGCTCCTAAATGTTCGTACTTTGACGAACTTAGTAGAATATATAAGAACGTTTCTCTACGTACATGAAAAACTGTTAATATTGATTTGTATATATGCATTTATTAAAAAAAAACGTTTACTTTATATTGATATTGTAAAATATAATTAATGATTTACATAAACTTAGCCAGATACACTTTGGCGGCTAACTGCAAAAAATAGATGGTTTAGCTTATGCCCGATTTCTTCACGAAATTAATCCTCGAGTTAAAATAAAACACGAGGATTAGTAGGTAATTTGTACGAATTAGCTCAAAGATTAATTTCGTAAAGAAATCACACACACAGATAACGAGTCTAATTGTTTATATTTATATCATATGTTACGTGTCGGGGGCTGAAAAACACTAACGATTTTACGAAACACGGGACAATTAAATACGACCGCGAATTAAATTTGCTAGAGAAAATGGATGACGAATGACAAACAGTGAATCGGTGACTTGCTCAAACATGTCCTGTTGAAAGTGAGTCTTGTTGTTACGTGTATGATAGTAGTCAAATTTAATCGTCCCTACACTTACGAAGAACGATATTCTTTTACGTACATATATGAACGAATAAAAGTGGTCCCGGACCATATCGTGTTTGACGGGCATTTTACCTCTAATCCGCACGATCGGTCCAATACTGTGCCTGGACATACAACCCCATTACGTTTCCTCCACCTAACCAAAGCGGCTTGTCCAGGACGCCAAACATGATTTTTACAATCTGTCCCTTCTCGATTAAACTGGGAATCGTCACTCCAGAGGAAGTATTTCCAATATTGCAGTCCTTTGCCAATATTGACTTTGTCGTATTCAATTTGTGTAAATATCGAAGATTGCGTAGCTTCTGGAGTGTTCGAGACTCCAGAAGCTAAGCAATCTTCGTGTTCAATTTTGAACCAGTCAACAGTAATGCTCACGCAAAATTTATATGAGCCTGAATATATATTTAGGTCCAATTTCTTCAGTTCCGATTAAAAATAAACCGTGATTAAAGCATTCAATCGCCAATTTTGACCAATTAAGTTCTTAATCGGGTGATTAATCAGCGATTGCATATTTTAACCTTTTTTTAAATAGTATTAATAAGTTACCATAAGTTTTTTTTACCCTCTCACTCCCCCCATTTATAGACTAAAAAACCCAAAAAAAATCCAAATGTTTGGAGGAGATCATGCCGAAAACTAACGAATTCGAAAGGGTTGGTTCTCTTTAAACATGCAGACGGTATCAGATATATATAATAGCTGAAAAATCCATGTCTTTGATTACTAGCCATGCATATGAACATACCTGAACAGCAAATTAAATATATATTTATTTTATGTTTACAATGAAATTTGGTAAAATTGTTAATCTTGTTAAAAAACAATATCTTTATTTAAAATCGATGTTGTTAATTAGAGCACCGATGATGGCACTATTGTCATGGTAACATTACAATCACCAGGACAATATTGCCATAATAGCCAATACTGTTAAGAAAAAGGCCACAGGATAACGCAATATTGTTTAACGCTTATATAACTAAAGTCAAATACGGACACGAAATATTGCGGAGTAATCATAAGTTGCACTAATTTTAAGTTCACCCACTGGTGACACATCGCCGTCGGATGGTTTTAGGGCATGATGTTTGGACTATTTACCAATTTTCTGTCAGCTTTTCCTAAGGTTTCGTATTATTTGGTGATTCAGTGGGAACATCACTAAGATTTTATGTTTTGGATAACGAAACTGGTTAATTTTTATCAGAATTATCGAGGTGAACCCACCGGGATTTTTTCCTAATTCATGTAAAATATTACTTCCGTCAGGTTCATAATGTTGCTGGTTTTCAGCGCTTGATTCGTCGTTCCTCAGCTACTATTATTTATTTATCTTCGTCGTCGTCAAAACGCGAGGAATAATCTTATATTGATAGTGAAATCACCTCCGACCAGCTATTGCAGCATTTCAGTTTTTGGTTTTAATTCTTTTGGTGGAACATTTTTACTTTAGCCACATCTGCTCATAATTTCCTCTTTATGTTCGAGTACGTGAAATGTAGGACGTCAGCCGAGCGAATTTGCAAATAGAGAAAATGAAGAGGCGAAAATATGACTAAACATTTATAGAAGAAAAAAAACCTCTCGCATCCAAACCTTAACGCATTTGTTAGAAATTGTATCGCATATATATACCAGTGATCTGAATACATCGGTGAATATAGTAGAGAAACTTCCACTGAAGTGATTCTCATTCTTCCATTCTTCCATTTTGGGTATTGAATGCTCTCTCTATGTCTAAAAGTACTGGAAGCGTTTGTAGTTTGAAGTGAAAGAAATAAACTCTAACAAGTTGTAGGGATGAAACTCAGTGCTAAACTAGATCTGAAGGGCGATTAAGTCCAGATGATTTTCACTGAGTTTTTGAAGCATTATTGGATAGATACCATCCGGTCCTAACAATATGTGACCAAGGCTGTATTATTATCAGTATTATCTTAAAGGAGGGAGTGTTCGACATCGGAATCATCCGTCGCCAGTAACTCGGCCTCCCTCATTTCTTCCTCCAGTTGCTGTAAGAGGGTTGGGGCGTCGCTGTTACGTGCCTCCTATATTTAGAAAACTTTACTTTGCCCGCGTAGAAGAACAAGAAGCCGAATAGTTCTCCAAATAGTGTATTGTTGGATGGGTCATCTAACGATAGCACACAAAATGCGCCTGACGACTTATGCCTCCCTCTTTTGTCCGTTCCTCCGGCTACCTCTGTGTTATTAATTATGCTCCAGCTTGACTTTGTCAGCGTGTCATCGTTTTGTACCAACAGCATCTTTATTAATTTGGCACTGTCGGGTAATTCATCTCCTGGGAAGAATGCATACACTCTTTTAGGATGAGGTAGATTCCTCGTTTCCACAACGGTGAGCTTGCATTATTCTCAGCGGTACTCTGGACTCAAACCACTTCGTTGTGCCTTCGTTGTAGCACATTTTTTTGAAAGATCCTTTAATGTGACCCGACATTTTAATTTTGGGAAACCTTTTCTTTGTTATGTCCGTTCTTTTGGGTCAGGAACCGCTCCCAATTCCGCCGACCTAGGTTGTTTCCCAGCCTTGAAAGCTGCCTTTAGCAGCTTGCCTTTGCAGGTCAGCTGTGGCTCTCCTGTTTCCAAAAGAAGAGGGCTGATTGTTGCCCTTAATCAATATTTAGATAACAAGTTTACGCTTAGATACGAAACGTTTATTACAGTCAAAAATTTCTACTGAATTTTTAATTGAAACAATACAGTCAGCCAAAGTGACTGAATTTGATGTTGATTTTCGCACTCTTCAAAAAGCTTTTTTTGTCCAGTCATATGCGTTGTTGAACCGGTATTATTACACTTTATCATTTGACAACTGTAATTTGTTTTTTTATTCTTTCTGGATTATGGGAAGTCCATGAAAATGTCATGTCTGTTAAATAGGAAATAGGCATACATAACATAACATACATGCAAATATTGAGGGTAATTGAAAAGATTTTTTTTTATTATTTCAACCACATTTTTAGGATATCTTTTACCCGTAACAAAGTATGTCCGTAATATAATATATTAGAAATGTTGTTATTTTGAAGAATGTATAAATAATTATTTAACACTAATTCTAGAAAATCCCTTACACTGTTCATGTGACTCCCAAGAGCTCTGGGAGTGGCTGCAGGACCACCGCAAATGGACCGAAGTCAAGCCAAGCATGGGCATCACAGGTCGTCAGTACCTACGTTGCGAGCAACCCACCGAGCTGCGTGGTCAGATTTTCACTGCCATGGAACCACACGAATTCTGTGACATGCCGCTCATACCGAAACTAGCAATTCAGGACATACAACCGTACTCCGTGCTAGTCTCATGGCAAAGTCGTGAACATTCCGGGCTACACGGATACCAGATCATGTATCACTCGCTGGACGGCGTTGATGAGGTATAGTACTTATGCACACCTTTTAGTTTTCCACCATCCTTTTCTGTGCACGTTAATTTATCCGCACACATAATTTATGTGCGATGCCATTATCATTTGATATAATTAAGCTCGTGCTCGCACAATGGTAATTTTCTTAATCGCTAACACTTTCCACTTTTCCAGGTGCTGTCCGAGCGTCTTAACCACTTTGCACATTCGGCCAAATTAATAAGACTCTCGTCGAGCACGCGCTATCGAATCTGTATACTGGGACTGGGTAATTGGATACCATCATCATCAGTTGGCTACGATAACAATCATATAACTGCCGCTGAACTATTCGAACAGCGAATGGGTGGCACATCAGATGAACGTGCAAACGAGGATGAGGTAGGTGAATCAATGACCGACGGTCTATTGAAATTACTCACCGACACATCGATATCACGATGCACGGAAGTGCGGACGCTAGACGCAACGCCACACCTGATAACCGATGAAAATGGTCTGTCCAGTCGTGGCCTTTTACATTCTATACTCACGCGTCGGCTGGGCTTAATTGTGGGCTGCTGTTTGGGCATTATTGTTTTCATTGTACTAATTTCGGTTTTGGGCTATTTAAAGCTTAAAAAGCGACGTATGGAAAATGCTAAGCGTCAGCAACCGATTCCGCCAGAGTTCATATCGTATCGACACTTTTCGATACCGCACGATGAGTCGAGCCGGATGGACGGCAACGGAACCTGTGCGCATCCAACGTTTATATCGGGCGCAGTACTGGGCACAACGACATCATCGACAATTACCTGTTAGTTGTGAATTGAATATTATATACAAAGGACTCGATAAGTGTTTTATTATTGAAAATTTATACAGTATTGTTTGCAATATCTTGTTTACACTACTCATTCAAAGTAAAGATTTTGTACACTCGTATACACACACACAAAGGCATATAGTATATATAACATGTTTTTTTATTGTTAGCAGTGAGATGATCGGAGTTCGAAGCACGACTAACAAAAAAGCTTCGCGCATGCAGGCGTGATTGCTCGCGCGTGCAAAACTTTCTCGAGAGCCCTCGCATAACAAAACGACACCGCGCTCCGAGCATAAACACGATAATAACTCTGCATAGTTTATTTTTTTGCTCAAATTGTGTGTGTTTATATTTGTTTTGCGCACTTATACACATACACACAGTGCACTTTTTGTTCTCGATGAGTGCGTTTTTGCAGTCGCGCGCGTTCAAACTCTGAAGAACCGGAAGTTGAAGAGTGAAGTTTGTCCGCAGCTTGCATGAGTGACTTTTATTGTGATGTTTTCCGTTGATTAAGTGCGCAATTGAACGAAGAAAAAGCGGATATGCTTACGATAAATATATGCGCGAGTATAAGTGTGTGTGTGTGTATGCACTTCGCGAAAGAGGTTTAGTTAGAATAATTAAATGAAAGGATATTAAGGATTGTGCTAATTAATTCAAAATAAGCTATTAACATTTTGAAATTCACTCAACTGAACATAATTCGGATTTTAGTGCAAAATTAGATGGAAAGAATTTTAAAAAAGTTTATTTTAGTAGAAGAATAATGTTTGGAGTGTAACAGGTCGTAAATATACAACTTATAAGATGCATTAGAAAAGTGTACAGTTTAACAATATAGATAATATGTTTTTGTAAAAAATACTAATAATTTGTGTACATAATTTTAATAAATAAACTTAAATTAAATTGTAAATAATTTAGATAATATGGATAATCAAAAAATAACGAATATCAAAGTCAAGCACACCCATTGTGGCTAAGGAGAACCAATCAAACCAGGAATAAAAACGAAGCAATGAACCTATAGAATACATTGAACGAGTATAATCTCATTAAAATAACCACATTTATACATACATACAAATATATATATTTAAAAAATAATTACGCATAAACCAGAAATTATAAATATTTAATCGATACGCAATTAAATTTAAAAGCAATGGACGGATGCTGCATAATTAAATGGTGGAATAGCGGAAAAAATATCGATTACCGACCAAAATTACCGATTTCATAGGTAGATGAGCGAAAGGG
Source organism: Bolitophila hybrida (assembly GCA_027564075.1). Classification (NCBI taxonomy): domain Eukaryota; kingdom Metazoa; phylum Arthropoda; class Insecta; order Diptera; family Mycetophilidae; genus Bolitophila; species Bolitophila hybrida. Next base: position 13,328 of record JANSTU010051597.1, read on the forward strand.
TGGTGAATAATATTCTTTCATCAATATTTGACACATTGGCAATGGCAGTTAATGAAATGCATGCGTAAAAATATTACAAATTAATTTTATTTGTACAGATTACACATGCATATCCAATCAAAAAACATGCTCAAATGCCCACAAATAACTGCTACCAGAATTGCAATTGTTTCAATATACGTTTAATAGATATACAAATACTTAAAACAACGTAAATTCACCATAAATCCGTTTTTTTTAAATAATTATGCGTCTACGTCCAGAAATGTATCGATTATGATTTTGTTTTGTTGGAGTGCACTCGAAATGCGCGCGTAGCAGTACCACTGCATTAAAAAAATATTATCGAGTGTGTGTGTGTATGTTCATTTTGTTGCCGAAAGCGTAAACAACAAATTGCAAATTTTTATTTGAATTTTAAGCATGAGTGTTTTTCGTATATATTTCACGTGGAACAGAAATAATTGGAATTTTTGTAATACAAAAAAAAACAAAGTTTTAACGAGAGCTATTGTTTTTAAAAACGCATGCGCTATGATTAAAAAAATTAAAAAGTAAATATACGTAAATATACTATGTTAAGAATAGATTGACAATAAAAATAAAATATAAATTATTTCATACTTTTTAAGGTTTTTAGCGCATGTTTAGCTATTTTGAAATATTTTTATTGGGCAAACAATGTTGCTTTTTGGTTTCGATTATTCACACTGTTATTTATATAATTTAAAATATATCATAAAAAAATCAATGCCGTATGATTTGATGACAAACATGGAAAAAAGTAAATTTATATCAATACTTTTTTCGGTGGGTTACGGCGTTGGCTAGCAAGCGGTTCGTTCCCGACTGACAGATGTGTCATGCACCATTTTTTAAGTTAAGTTGTTATAGTCACGTCAGGATAAGCAAAATAAGCAAAATTTTCCTTAAGGGTAGGGCACAAAAGTTGCAATTTTTTTTTAAATTGTCTTGTTTGTTTCCTCCGCATTGCACTTAAAAGATCAGAATTTTTGAGAAAAATTAATTTGAATGTTCTAGAAAATTGTTGAAAATTTAATTTTGATTAAAAAAGAATTTTTTGAAATTTTAAAAGTTATGGTTTACTTTTTTTTATTTTTATTTTTTACTACAATAACTTTCAAAATTTATTTTAATAAAGAAAATAATAATTGTAGGATTTTAAAATATTTTTACACTGTTCAAAAAAAAATATATTCGAAAATATTTTCAGTTTTTCCGTTTCTAGAGGCAACAAACGTAAAAAAAATGTATTTAATTTATTGTTAGGGTATATTAAGTAAGACTCCTAACCATGCTAATGTGCTGTTTGTGCTGTGCTACTCCTATTGGAGCTACTGTGCTCTAACACTTACAACTCATCCCCGATGGTTACGAGTCTTAATTTGCCCTGACGCCGAGATCTATCTTGCTATTTTGTATTCGGAATCGTGAATCATAAACACCATCATACACTTATTGTTCTATACAGGGTGCGTGTCTACATGTTAATTGATGGCATTAATGTTCCGTTATTCCAAATTAATAATCTATTTCAGAAATAGGCTATTAATATGTTAATTAATGCTTATTTTTATTTTAATTTCGCCTATTTTAAACTTTTTTTAAAACTTCCATTTTATTCTATTTTTGGATTATATTTAATATAATTTAAATTACAACCTTTTTTAGTATTTTATATATATGAATATTCAATAGATTCTTTCAATTTTAACGTTATATTCAATATAAAGTAGCGAGCAATGAAATTGCTTTAACCAAAAAAATAAGCTTTTTCGTTTGCACATGTTTTAATTTTTTTTGTATCTATAAGTTGTTTATAATTTAATTACGCTTAATTATTTACATAATTAATAATTTTAATAAATGTTTTATATCATATTTATAATTAATTATTATTATAATTAAAAAAAAACAATTCACGGAAAGAGCTATCTATGCACAAGTAGTACATATTCGAATTTTCTGCTAAGTTTTATTTTGTATAAAAAATGTGCAGTGACAGCTGTAATCTAGAAAGGAATAGTAGAATAATTGAATTTACCATTTTGGTAGTTTAGGCTTTTAAGATTCTTTAACTATCTACTATTTTTACTGCGTAATATGTATTTATATTTTTGTTTTAGATTTAAGTTTTAATGATAATAGTAAAAATGTCCGTATTGGGTCTCCTGGAAATTAACCAGATCTATTCTCGATAGAAATTTTGTGATTTTTTTTAACTGTAAAAATATCGGCTCACAAATCGGACTTTAAAAATAAATTATATTAAATATAACCTAAAAATTTAATATACATATCGGTTATCGAAAATCGACCTATTTCTGCACCGTTTGTGTCCTGTAAATTTGAATAATCTATTAGTTATTAAATAATGTAGTGTATTACCATACAATATTATAATAAAGAATCCTACAAACATTCATCAAAATCAATCGAGCGGTTGCGGAGATTGTTTGTCCGCCAGTTGAAAAAAGCAGCTTTTGTATTATTTAGTTATGAATATTTTTTAAATAATTTTACGATGAGATTCTCGACGCTGTAAGACGTTGGAATTGACATATTTATTTCGTTTATATACACTGGTATTAATATATCTCTGATATTGCAAAATAAAAAAAAATGCGTTTTTTTCTTCTTTTTTTCGACGGTTGTTGCAATGCGGAGGCATAACCAATTTTCGAAATAAAAAGAAAAAAAATTAGGAAAGATATTTATATATTTTGGATTACAATGTTCTAATTTTTATTTTGCAACTTTTGCACCCTACCCGTAAACGAAATTTCCAATTCCTCTCCAATGACGGTCTCTTAAACCAATTCCATGTTTGTCTCTTTAGACATGTCACAATCGACTTGGGGACTATTCATCAACACTGAATGTTTCTGCCATACTGTTTTATCGACTTTAACATTTTTTGGTACAATTTCTCTTTCTACATTGGTGTATGGATTCTTGGTCCGTTATTTGTATTACAAGTTCGGACATCTAGCTTAACCCGTTCTTCACATACAAAAATTTAAATAATAGTTTATTTAGCTTTATTTATTTTCTATCGATCAAATTAAATTAAAAAAAATACTTTCCAAGAAAAAATCAATCGGCATGTAGTATCACATATTCTCCATAGACGTGAGAGGGGTTTAGAAATTTCTATTTTTTAGAAATTGGAGATTATTTGAATAAAGTTGTTGAATTTTCACCAAATAAGTAAAGTTATTTGTTAACGAATATAGTTTAAATTAACTTCGTGGTTTACTTTGAAATTTTCTTTCAAATTGGCAATCTTTCGTTGTTGAAGTTATGCCGCGTGCCGTTTTGAATATTAAAGTATTAATAAAAGCGCGTTTGAAATGTGTTAAAGACAAATGAATGAACAAATGAAAAATTAGTACCATTGATCTATTTTTTGGTTCAAACGTGCCTCTTTTTCCGTATCTGACATGGTGAACCTTATTTATTACCCAAGACTTTTTTACCGTCGTAATTTCAATTATTGAAACTTTCGTTGCTAGTCTGCTGATTAATTTGCTTGAAAAACATCCTGAGAAAGTTGGGATTTATGAAGGAAAATGTATCAAATAAATCGGACTATTACGCCTTCTTCTAATTGCACCAATACAATTACAATTAATTTAATCATCTTAGAGAAAACTCGTTTCGCTACAGCATTTGTTTCTCTCTTTACATTATTATTTATAAATAAGTATTTCAAAATACTGGGATATTTTCCAGACGCAGACAAATCGGAATTCAGATATTTTTCGAAATCCGATCGATTTTCGCGCGCAAAATTAAATAACATACTCGGTATGATTTAGTTAAAATTTAGTTCAAATCTAGTTAAAATATTTTGGAATTAATCCGAACACATTTTAGATTTGGTATCTAGTAGAAACCGAGTGTATTTGTTGTTCGGGTTATCTTGAGACAGAATGTATTGTTTGTATTTATATTTAAAGATCTGTAGAAATCGAGACATTTTCAAAGTGTCTTTCAGTATGGTCTCCACTTGATATCTATGGAGGCATTGGAAAAGATTCAATTCATAAAGAAGAAATTTCGTAGCGGAGCTCGAAATGCCATAAAATGAAAATATGATTTTTATTATGAATTCTCGTCCACAAAATCAGTTTTGCGTATTTTTCAATCGCGCTATTTCAACGGCACCATTTTAATAAATCATAAAAAGTTGCGTTCGAGTTTATTGAAATATGAGCTCATTAAAAACAAATTTTAAATGTTATTTTTAATGAGATTAAAATCCTTATTTTGAGAATTTATACATACATTTTTTCCATTTTTTTTTTGTTTATTATGTATGATACGTTAATTCGTTTTTATTGGAAAACACACAAATACAATGTTCGACATGAACAACATGATCAAACCTTAAAAGATTTATCCGAAATATAAATTTGTTGTTTACGCAAACGTTACAACGAAAATATTTTAAAAGTGTTCAATAAAGCGCACATAATTAGAACCACATGTAATACTCGAATAACAGAAATTCGATAATAATTCAATCAGTTGAAATTGAAAATTTCTTCAAAAGCAGTAACATGAAATCGAGCATACACAATTAAATAGAAATACCAAATATGCATTCTAAACTATAATTTTCCAATTATACACACACTCATACACACAAAATCATAAAATTCACATACAGATTGTGTATTACGGCAAAATGTACATAAATAGCAACATATAGAAACGTACAATAACATTTATACATATATTCGTACTAATAAAATTTATACATATATACTAAAATAAATAGTAATGCACACAAATTTTAATTAGCTCATATAATTGAACATATGCAAATTTTCGTATGTGTAAATCATAAAATGATTATATTTTACTTTACATAAACTGTATATATATATATATATAAATATATAGCATATTATATTTAATATAGAAAACATGACGCAGAATTTATGATTACATTGCGCAACGGAAAATTGAAAATGCGTTCCACAACTACACAATTGCAACTGTAAATCACATTTGTGTAGTTTGTGTTCCTTTTTTTCGCATTGCGTGAATGCCGGCTCGTGCACGCGCTTACGTCCGTTTATTATAATATTATTAAATTTATTTATAGACTGTATACACAGATACATGCACACACGAACACACATCATTTAGTTTGTAAATATAGTAAAAACACACACACATACACTGATAAACCCTGCGAGAATTTATGCTTTAATGTTTAATGCTAGTTGTATAAAATATATAAAAAAAAATGTATAATTGTTTTTATTTGAATATATGAGTGAGTGACTCTGAGCACAACCATTTTATTATTATATATTTACATAGACTTATATTTATATTATCTATATATAACATATGTTATGTTTACGAACGTGCTAGTGTGCGTGTCGGTCCATCAAATGCACCAAAAAAACCATTATTTGTATATGTTGTACACAGAAAATAAATAAAATTATAACTCAGTTAAATCGAAATAAATTGTTGCAAATATTTGTGTAATGAGTTTTTATCGATTCGACCATGGCAATTTCGTGTTTTTATGTACAAGTAATTACATAAATATATTATAAATACATGTATATGTATTTGTATAATATGTGATGCATGCACGCACAAAAACATACACACAGATAAAAAATATAACAATATATAAATAAAATACAAACCCCAAAATGGCAACAGAACACGTGAGATTGACATTGCGTTTTATTGCCTGGAAATTGGGTTTATATATTAACAGCATTGTCGGTTATGCAGAGCAATCATGAAAACATTGCGTGTCCATGTGCACCCGCGGAACTAAACGTTAGGGTCGGGGCTGACGGGTCACGCGGTGGAATACTGACGGAATGGGGCAGGTATATATGCGGTATAGGTATGCATGGAATAAATGGACGACACGGCCGGCGACGATTCTCATTGTCCGCACAATTTTCCAACTATATAATATATACATCGGGGATATAGCTGAGCATTGTGCATTGTGTGTATATTAAACATTAAAGGACTATGCGTAATGGTTAACAGAGAAAATGCAATTTAAAATGTTCATTAGGGAAATATTGTTGTGGCCGTCTGTCGAGCTTTCCAAGTTATTATGCAAATTTCGAGAATTGCGCTCGAGCTTTTGTTTTTGGAATTAATGTAGTGTATATACTATATAGGTATTATAGTATACCGGAAAATCCGCAGTTCAACTCAAACAGAAAATTGTTTTTATTGTTAAATGAACAATACACGCGTTTTGCTTTGCGTTTTATCTTTTGGATTTAAATTAAATATTTTTTTTCTTTTTGGTATATTAGTTTATATTAGATTAGTGAAATCTCATGGGCGGGTTCTACGGACTGGTGGACTCACGAACTTAAACAATTACATTTCTATGTATAACTTTTATTTCTGGAGTTCATGTGGAAATCAATACAACCGATCAAGTATACAACATAATTGGGAGTGAGTTATACAGTTCAAAGTTTTTTAAAGTATATGGTATACGGTAAGTATATACTACAGGATGATAAGGTATATAAAGATAATTTGTATATATAATTATTGAATGTGAGAGTACAGAATTCTGCCGTCCTTGGAATAGTGCGTTTCAGTTTAGGAAGGATGTATTAATGGTCAATTATAGGAAGTAGACACACCTTGACAACTGGACGCTTTAAGGTTGTCTGTTGTGTTTGTAGTGTAACTACGTGAACTAGTCCGTTTTATAATACACATCCAAACAATAAATTTAATTACATTAAAAACGACCTAATTTATAATTTTTTCCATTACTCAGATTAACTTAAAATTAGGATTATACAAAATGTATATAGCGAACAGTTTCCTAAGAAGAAATGTGTCCTTTTTAAAGTTTCTTTCGTGTAAAAGTATGATGTAGGCGAATTTATTTAAATGAAATTAATCAATTTTAACTATGAAGGAAAATTAAAACAAGAAGAAAGTAAGTATCATCCTCACCCGCACCAGTAATTTAAGGGGAGGGGATTAACAAATACCTTCCTTATAGACGTTTTTGTTGTAAATTATTTTAAATGTCATAAAACTCTGAAGCAATGCGTTCAGTGTTGGTGATGAAATCCAGAAATCTAAATCCACAATCCTAAATCTTGAAATCCGAAATCCAGAATTCTAGAATTCAGAAATCCGAAATCCGGAATACTAAAATACAGAAATCCGAAAGCCGAGTAAAAAAAATAAAAAATTAAGAAATACAAAATATTTTAATTAGTTGAAGAAAAAGAGAACAAAATTTAATGCATACAACAAAGTATGTCATTGTATCCATTTCTTACACACCTGTTTTACCTGTTTAAATTTAATTGGAGAGATTAAAATAAAAGCCGACCACTTTTTGCAGCAATTGGGGCGTCAATCGTCTCGGGCTTATCTGCGTAGACAAGCGACTTCACATAGCCCCACAAGAAATAGTCCAGCGGTGTTA
>JANSTU010051608.1:0-20812 GCA_027564075.1 Bolitophila hybrida
ATACCCTGTTCGGAACCCTGCTTGTTGGCGCCGCAGGGTTCTTTCGATATGGAACTGTACCCTCGCTAAGATAACCTATGCCAGGATCTTGTAGACCACGGTCAGCAGACATATACCCCTCCAGTTATCGCAGCTGCCCAAGCACCTTTCTTGGGCAGCCTAACGGTTATTCCTGACTTCCAAGCGTCAGGAATAGACTCGTCCTCCCATGCCTGTACTAGCATAAGGAGTAGAATCTCCGTTGAAAGTGACGGGTCCGCTTTGACGAGTTCTATTGAGATATTGTCTACTGCGATATTGTCTGCCACCTTCCAGACAGTGGTTGATTGCTGTTTACCAGAGCTGCCCACGTCAAGTTGACACTTTCGCCACCTTTGAAGATGGCGAAGTGGTCGATCTGGTTCTCAGTCTCGCCGTCAGGGGAGACCCATGAGACTTTGTGGCAGGTCTTGTGTGGGAATAATGTACCGGCGATCAACAAAGAGAGAAAAGGTTGCCATTTTCATTTATTTTTCCCAGACCATGCTTTCCCATAACATGGGTCAAACCTTTATTGTCGGACCCTATCTTGGCGTTAAAATCGCCAATAGTGACAATAATGTCAGCACGGGGAATGACGGCGAGGGTTTCCAAGAGTTCTTCATAGAACTCTTGTTTTGACGTGAGGTCGGAAGGCTTGGTAGGCGCGTAGCATTGGACAAGCGTTACGTTACGTATCTTCGTTCTCAGCCTAGCAGTTATGATCCTCTCCGAAACAGGTGTACAGGAAATCAAACTAGCTTTGGCTTGTCGACCGGAGAACAAGATAACGCTTGAACTGAAACGGCATGTCGGAATGAGGAGTATTCATCCGATCTTATCTTTCATACGCAATACATGACCCAACAATCGCAGTCTTCCGATTTTAATGCAATTAACTATATCCTTATCGTGGTACAGCTGCTTTTACTCATGATTATACCGCTTGCGCCAGCGGCCATTATCCTTGGCGGGTTCGAAAATAGTGCGTAAGACTTGAGCTCATCACTTTGTTTCCAGATGCAATTCTTCTTTTACATCCTCTCCGATATTGCCGCATACATTGAACCAAGATACACAAAGTTGTCGACAACTTCTATTCTTCTCGGTGATAAATGTGTGCTCGGGTTGTTGGCAGATGAAGGTGTAAACATGTGGTTCGTTGAACCCTCGTTCACGTCCAATCCTAATCCTTTATAATTCTGCGACCACCTTTTCACAGCTTCGACGCTTTTTACAGCGTAAACCAACAACTGACCACATTTTGTGAAGATCGTACTGCTGGTGTCCACAGAAAGGCTACTCACTGCTTTCTCTAGGGAAACACTGAAGAGCAGTCTTGTAAGTGGGTCTCCATGGCGTGGCGCCAGCACCTAAGAGCACGTAGAATATTTTCCAAATGCTGATCATAAATAATGAACTTAAAACTCGATCCTTGCATATTCGGCAGGTATAACACTTTTGCAATTGCTAGAGGAGTGGTTAGGACCAAAGCAGTTTTTGCAATGTAGTGTAAAATGAATTTGACGCAACTTCAGATGGACAAGTTCCTATATTTACCTCAATGTTTTTAGTAATATTCGCAATGCGCCTTTACGATTTAATAAGCTTAGTCTCAATTTAAAGTAAAAAAAAACACATTTATAAATAAAACTCGTGATATAAACTTATATATTCTTCTATCAAATTACACGCGCTTAAGTTGGCTTTTCAGATGGATAAAGTATGACATTTCGCATGATAGGTAAAAAATTGTCGGCAAAATTAACACGTTTTCATTTCTTGGCAACAAGTTTACGGAAACGATTGCTTAACCCGAAAAATAGTTTTTGTTTGAAGAATTCGACGTACTCTGCCAAAAAGAAAGATCCGAAAAGACGGTACTTATAGCACGAAACCAGCACCTCACCCTTGTCGCCAGGCCTTAAATATACTTTTCAGATACCCTTAAATGGTACGGCTATTTCCGCCAAATAAATCAAGTATTGTTTACAATATTACTTCTCTAAAACCTTTATTTAAGAAGTTTTCCTGTAATATTCCCTATGTTTGTATATATATTTTATAAACGATATCTTATAAAAACTTCATCTTTATCGCATATTGTTAACTTTCTGTAAACGTTTCATAATTTCAATGAGTAAACACTCGAGATTTGTTTTTTGATTTTTGCATTTCTTTTCCATAGATAACAGGTATATAAAATTGTATTAATACTTGTATAACGTAAAGAATCAAAACACAAACTTTTCCTAATTTTATTTGTTCGGGATGATTTTGTGCGCTCGCTCGGAACAGTTTTGTTATATCCCTGAGCGACGCAAGTCTAACGCTTTTTATTTCCATAATGCTTTTAATGTGTATGTTTAACTGAAAGCAATCACTTAATATCGTTGTGCCAACTTCATCAGCATTATCATCATCATCCTTTGCCGCCCGTTGTCGTTGTCGACGTCTTAGCTATAATGCACAGCATCGTCTTTAACCACACCACAGGAAAACTCTATATAGCACCCACACATTCGTCTCTAAAACGTCTTGCGGCGTACGCGTAACCCAACCCACCCACGCAAACGCATTCTTCCTGATCCTACCACCGAACATCGCAGCACCCAGCATCGCATCGTTATCCTATGTCGAATAAGTTTTGAGCAAAATTAAAATAACAAAAAGGTATATACTTTTTTTCTGATTTGGTTTGTTTATTCATCCACTTAACTATGGGTAACTTTTGCAACAACTTTGTTTAATTTCGGAATTAAATAAAAATATACCAAAGACATTATTGCATCAATTTAAATGTATATACATATATAATTTATATACTCAATATATTTAAATACATTTGTATACGCGCCCGTATATTTATTATGCCGTACGATCATAAAACTAGAAGTTTTCTCAAGAGTTTGCGATATTTAGTATCTTTGCGCACAGATATACATAATATAAGTCTGCATATATTTTGCATTTATACAAAATGCACTTGTATTTATGTGTAATTTGTGTATAAAATATATCTATATTTATTTACAGAAAATATATACGTATATATAAATATTTGCTGGTTGACTTTGCTGTGTGTAGTCGAGAACGTGAAACTTCTATAAAAGAGCCAATTTAATAAATAATTTACATTAAATTGCGCACATTGATTCTTCGTTTTTGGGTTGAAATATTATGAAAACGATGCAGTTTATAAACTTTTCAAATTATGCTGTGCAAAGCATCAGACTCTTTCATTCATGCTCTCAGCATTTCTCAGCTTTATACTCTGTAGCACAGTCACAGTCAATCGGTCTAATATATTATATAAGGAATCTACCGCACGCGCACATACCATCACCAGAGAGAGAGAGTCCTTAAATGTGTATAAATTCAAAAGTTATTCGAGTGCGCGGAGTAAGATATTTTTTGTGTGTTGATAATTTTCATAAAAGTTATGCTCAACTTTTCACTGAAAATCTTTGTAATATTATTTGTTTGTTATGTATAGATTTTGCGTGTGTACAAAGACAAACAAAAACATATTTAACGTATTCTGATTTATCTGTTTTTTTTTGTGTTTAGTATGTTTAATGGAAGGAAGCCCTTTATAATTTGAAGAAAACATTGTCAATGCAGTTTGGCAAAAAACTTATTAAAATTATGTTCTCTATTTGAACTAGATTATATCGAAATCAAATACGACTAGGAAGGCTGGGATAGAAATCGAGAATCCGATTAAATTTCGATATACCTAAATCAGAAAAATAAAAGATGCACACCCACAGGCAGGTTTACCTACTTTTTTGTATGATTACACGGTTCTAGGAAATAATTATAAAATAACTATTATAATAATATATAAATTAAAATAATACATTTTTTTAAGTATTTTGCGTATAAGTTCGAAAAATATATTGAATCTCGAGCAGTTTAAAAATATTTTTTCGGTTTGAATTCGATTGGAGAAATAAAAATCAAATATATTATTTGCGTGCGAAAGTCGATCGGATTTATGAAAAATATGAATTCATATTTTTCTACTGCTCTGGTACTTTTAATGTTCTTATAAAAGCTTGGTGCCTTGTTTAAAAATAATCGAACATTTTAAATTAATCGTTTTTTGTTTGCATTTTTTTATGTATTTAATATTTTTAATCTGAATTTTATTATTGGCAACGCATTTAAGGTGGGAAACCTGGTTAAACGTTTTTTTTCCGTTTTTTTTTCTTTTAAGTGTCTTCTAAATATCATCAAAAAACATCTCCTAAAAGGAATTTTTCGGAATTCGAGTTATTGTTGTTGTTATATCACAGTGGTTTTTATGCGGAAAAATCCATATCACGAAAATATTTATTTCAAAATTAAAATTTCATAAATTATTGAGATATTTTAAAATTGAAAATACATAGACATGTAAAAACAGTTATTTTATAAATTGTATTGCTAACACCTAAAAAAGAGTACATATAAAATCTCATATATAAAAAATAAAAAAATAAAATTATTTTCTTAAATATGAAATATTTAGAATTATTTTTTTTTAAAAGTTTATATTATACTTTTAGAGTTAAAAAGAGTTCTTTAAACAACTTTAAAAAAAATATCTCAAAAAATAGCTTAAATTCCCCAAAAAATATCACACAAAAAAAATGTTGCGGAATGTTTGTGTTTTGGCTGCAAAGTGATTTTACACCTTAAATATTTATTGTATTAATAGAATTCTGCAATATGAGTGTAGTACAGGAAAAATAGGCTAAAGTACTGTTTATGGGCGATGACATTACTTAAAAAGTAGTACTCAAAGTCGAAGGGGCGGAGCCCCTGAATACGAATCAGACTTTCAGATCGCGTTGCTCGCACCCCACCCTTTGAGGGAGGGTGGTTTAAATTTGTATGATTTTTTTTGTTTTGAATAAATGATTTAAATTAAAAAATATCTTTTTTATTTATATTGTTTTTTTTTTTGTATATAAATTTTTTGTTAAATGAAAACAAAACAGAATTCAACTGATTGATTTAAACAAAAAAAATCTGAATATTTAAAAAAAAAAAAAATTTACATCTGCACAAAAAGAAAAAAGTTTCATACAAAAAAAAAACAAAAAAATTAAATATAAATAAAAAATGTGCACTAATTTTTTTATTTAAATCATTCAGTCGAATTCTATTTTTGTTTTCTTTAACGGTTTAAAACGGTTTTATACAAACTTTATCCCCCAGCCTCTCGAAGCAGAAGTGGGCAAGCGACGCGATCTGAAGCAAGATTCGTACTCAGGAGCTTCGCTCCTTCGAAATGGGATACAAAAGAAGAGTATTGGGGTTCCGTTCCTAAACTGTAGTTTATATAAAACAAAACAATATTATAACCAGCGCTGCCGAAATACTACTATTGAGGTGCCGGTACTTCCGTACTTCTAGTTCTTAATCGACAATAAAAGCATTTGTTATTGGATGCACTACAAAGAACTACTAAACTACTAAATAGAAAACTTTTTAGTAACTTTTAAAAACTATTTAAAAAAAATAAGTATTTCACATTTCTGTATAATATTTACGCTTTCTTCATATTTTGTGTTGCAGCAGCACTGATTCTAACTAAACACAGTTATCATTCGTCATTCCTAATTTGATTTCATACCCAATTTAGTCGAAATTCACAAATAATTACAAGATGATCGATTTTGAAATTCCGTACACCATTTTATCAGAGGAATTAATAAGTTGTAATCCAAATGTCTATATTTTGCGTCCGTATTTACGTCGTAGTTACGAAAGACTATCAAATGCTGAAATTGAAATAGTGATAAAACACATAAAAAACGATTCTTTTTAAATTTAACATTTACAAAAAAAAGCATATCGAAATGCCCTCTTTAAACAAAAGGGACTGGTTAGAGTCTCTATTCACAATGAATTTTGAAAATCAAACAGATATTGTATTTCCTTCGACAAGTAGCAACAGAGGAAGATCCAGAAAAAACTTTGATGAATGCAGTAAACGAGCTAAGCGCTACAAAATTAAGGAATTACAAACTTTATATCCTCAGAAGCATAGACGAATATATTGGCTTCGATCCAGACACTGTCCTTGACTTTTTAGTAAAAGCTGCTGCACTGTCAAAAAATCAGTTTATTTATTACGACAAGTAACAAAAAACAAGTGTTGTGATATTTTTGCAACATATTGTAAAATAATCAAATCAAAAAAAAAGTGTTATCTTGAAGGAACTGACAGCGGATATCAGAGCTTAATATAACCAAGTTGAAGAAAATATTCGTAGTTTAAATGATACATATAAATATGTACAACTAAACATTTAAAAAAGCATGAGCTGATGTTCACAATGATTGATGGTGAAAACCGCTCAAGCTATCACCAAAACACTAGCAGCATTTTCATGTTTTATATGTGGTGCCAAACCCTCAGAAATTAACAAGCTTTAACATTTGGAATGTGAGAATAAAGTGTATGGAATATATATTGCATATTGCGTATAATTTAGATTTTAAGCAACGTCAACAGCAGATACAAAACTTTTAAAAAATACGAGTAATTAAAAAACAGAAATAGTTTAAATATTTAAAATAAAATTTAGAATTAAAAAAAAAAAAAATCATAATCAAGAAGACTACTTTCCCATTCAACCGAAACCGGCGCAGTGGTTTCGGTTGAATGGGAAAGTAGTAGTTTAGCTGCTGGTTTGTTTCTCGAAATGTCTTACATAACTCAAACACGAATAGACGTATCGAGATGGGGTTTGATTTGATTAAAATTATTTCCGAGGGAGGAGGGCGACGAAAAACCTCACCAAAATGTTTTTTTTTTATCATTCAAACCTTCCTGGCGTAATTGCTGACAATATGCATTTTAATTTTTTGTCGATACGACCTTTCGTTCTCAAGTTAGGTGTGCCAATCGTATACCTTCTAATGTTTGAGACAAGGACGGAAAATTATAGCAAATTACGTCTACTTTCCCGTAAAAAAACCCGAGTTGACAAATTGAAAAATACTGCGGTTTAAAAAATCGTAATTGTTTTATCCTTCAACCAGAGATCCTACGTTAAATATTTATAAAAAATATTACCTATAAGAAATGCTATTTTCAAACAATTTTTCTAACAAAATCGAAACCCTTTTTTGTAAGAATTCTTTTCATTTAAAAAAAAAAACAAAACTTTATCGTTATTTCGTCGTCTCGTATGCGACAGTGAACATTTCTGCCATTAACCTTAACATAATCGAAATAATCGTGTCTTCGCTTCCTTAACTTAACAAGTTGTTATTGTCAAGATTTAAATAATCAGATAGTATGTTATTGGATCCTGTAATCGCTTGTGGGTAATAGGGCCTTCATTGACCATTACGGGTTCACACGACTGATCAGGTCATGCTAATAGGCTGTTCTGTGCTGTGCTGCTCCTATTCGAGCTACTGTTCTCTAACACTAACAACACATCCCCGATGGTTAGGAGTCTTAATTTGCCCTGACGCGACACTAACAACTTTGCAGGGCAAAAGCGCCTATTTTTGAGATATCTCTATGCACCGAGATCTATATTGCTATTTATATTCAGAATCGTGAATCATCAACGCCATCATACACTTATTGTTGTGTATATGTTAATTGATGACATTAATGTTACGTTATTCCAAACCAATAACCTATTTCAGAAATAGGCTATTAATAGCAAGAGGAACCTACTGATCATACACTTATATATATATTTATATACATATATATATATGTACATAAATATTTGCATTAATTTATTATTTTTTGTAGCAATATGTATAAACAATATACTAGACAATACTATTGATTTGTATGGCCAAAAGTTTCACAACACTCCATCTACCATCTATCTCAAAAATGTACTAAGTAGAAAAAAACTAAAAAAGCAGCACCAATAACGCAACTGATTGATGACAATTTGAATATAAAATAATATATAAATGTATAATTCATTCAAAACTAACTGTCATCAGTATCAAAAACCCAATAAAAGCAATTGCCAATCACCTGTGAATGCTGACGTAACTGTTTAATCCCAATTCCCTAATTATGTCACTACGATTCAATGACTTTACATTTCCCAAAATCGAATCCGGTTGAATGTAAACAAATAAAACCCAAATCTTAAAACTCGTTTGTCCACATTCTGATTTAATTGTAAACTCTTACGAAATTTGACCAATGAACTTGAAAACACCTCAATAAACCATATTTTGAAAACAATACCTATTACCTACACAAAAACGATCTCAGTTTCTTTGTCTTTTTTATGAGCTCTATAATTGAGATCTCGAGAAGATCAAAAGATCATTATTTCGGGTAAATCCCTCTTTGACTATATAAGCATTATTAAATCTCCATGCTAATTTCACTCAATCCATGTGCGCATTTAAATGATACACTTAAGAAACTTTGTGTGCGTTTCGCGGAAGAATTGTTTGCGCATCAATCGAAAACTTCTGCGTACAGAAACATATTTTATATTATATGCATATTATATACAATATAACATGTAACATTTCTTTACATGTACTCGTATATATTTATATTCGTATAGACAGTGGTCATGGGGGAATACCGCATCAGCCTCTATGCTCGCATGTTTAAACTTTTTTTTCGCTTTATTTATATTGCCAATTATATTATATGTATATGTAGTAACATACTATATATGTATGAATATACAAAGTACCAGCATAATATGCATTTGTGCAATTCCTATAATATATAATATATATATATATATATATGTATAAAAGAAAGAGAACATTGTATATATTATAAAGTAGAAGGAGTGCATTTGAAGCAGTCTTATAATGTACTTCGACGAAAACCTGTTCATTGTTCAAATGCATTAAATTATAACCTTGATTTCTGCACAAGCCGTGAAACCTTGGGAAAAGGGAGAGACTCGATGTATTAAATGTACGTTATTTTAACAATATTGAGATTATTTGTAATACATAACATACTTTAACCAATAAATATTTTCTAATTGAAATAAAGATAATTTATAACATTTTTTTTTCATTTTTAAATCCTTTTTTGTTGTTGTATGTTATGTATCCTTGAAGGGAATTATGTTGAATAAAAAAAACGAATTTTGCAAAATAAAATGTGTATGGTGGGCCGGGGACTTTTCAATTGACCTGTTATGTGTAAATTATTGTGTGTTATGGCCGAAATCTTGCGACTGCTAATTGAAATATTTACCGATAATTTAATTTAATTTAAAAACCTATCATTTAAAGTTTGTATCGGAGGAATCATGTTTAAAATTATTACAATTATGTGAATGTGTGCATGTACAATTTTCAAAAAAGAATTTTGTTATTTGTATTTTCTACTTTTTTCAAATAGTATTTTGTTTTTTGTATTTTCAAAATTATTCACGTCAAATAGTAAGAACTTCTAATTTTCTCAGACGTCTAAAAACATTTCTTCTAAAAAAAATATATTCATATTTTAATAACTGAATTCAATTTTAATAGTAATATTGTAATATAAGAAATTATTTTGAAAAATATATGAAAACGACTGTTAAAATATCTCGAAAACAGTCTAAAGTATAAAGTATTTTACTCAAATAGTATTTAAAATACTATTTTTAAAATATTTTGCATTTTGTATTTAAAATACTTTTTGAAAGTATTTTTCCAAAGTCTGTTTGTCTGTCTCACATAATAACATGTTTGTAAAGTGGTAATATTATACATTTACATAGACATTTTTTTCACAATAGAGCTTAAGTCCCATTTGTTCACTCGGACTTATATTGACATTTATGGCGCATAACTGAAACAAATATCAAATATATTATATATATATATATATTGTTTTCATTATGGTATTTTAAGGCGTATTAATATTAAAGGTGTTTGGTTCATATAAGGGTTTAATTAAAATTGTAACCTGAATTCAACCTTACAAATGTATTTGTTACATTTTACATGTTCAAGGGCTAGAGACTCCCACGCATTAATTGACCACGCAGGTTTAATTTATATATAATGCATACATAGTAGTGAGTAAATGTAACTAACGCTCACCAACCACAGGGCTTAAACCTGAACTCTGTGATCACTCAAAATAGACATATTAATGCATTTTGCACCTACATCAACAAATCAGTTATATATTTTATTTGTACAAATATAACCAACACATAATAAGCGAAGGTGTGTTATGCTATGACGCAATATAAAATTTATATATTGCAGTACTCGACAATTTGCTCTGAAAATATACAGAACCCAATGTAGAAACATTAGATATTTGAGAGATGATTAGTCATATTTCTTGTTTTTATGTATAAAATTCTTTGCTTTTTGAAGGTTTATAAAATTCTCATCTCATCTCTTTGGATCCTGTAATCCCTTTTGGGACATAGGGCGATGCCGCACACCGGATTCATTGACCATTACGGGTTCACACGACTGTCATGCTAATGTGCTGTTTATGCTGTGCTACTCCTATCGGAGCTACTGTACTCTAACACTCACAACACAACCCCGATGGTTAGGAGTCCTAATTTGCCCTGACGCGACTCTAACAACTTTGCAAGGGAAATGTGCATATTTTTGAGATATTTCAATGCACCGAGATCTATCTTGCTATTTATATTCGGAATCGTGAATCATCAAAGCCATCATAAACTTATTGTTCTATACAGGGTGCGTGTGTATATGTTAATCGATGACATTAATGTTCTGTTATTCCAAACCAATAACCTATTTCAGAAATAGCAAGAGAAACCTACTGATTTAAAGTGCTACATTCGAAAAACACTTCGGTCAGCCGGCCGGGATTGAATAAAAACTGAGTTCAACACAAATATTTACCTTACGATATCGAAGAAAATTTTATGATGAATGGGACACATCACAGACACATTTGTCACATTCCACATTTGTGAACACGATTTTTGTCTCAGCGTCTGTAGCACGTCTTTAACTTCCAAATCGCATGAAAACTTAAGTTTATGAACAAAAATATGATTACTGTAGAAATCGCGGTGTTGCTAACGTTAGAAACGTCTAAACCCCTGAGTTTTCCAAACCTCTCCCTTACAATTAAATCCTGTAAAAAAACGGCACAATTGCCGTTCATTGACGCCATAGATCAATAGTGTTAATCCAGCCTTAATCCTGTTGACCCGGCAGAGGTAAATTGATATCGATTTCATAAAATCAAAAAATGTTTTGTAGAAGAAGAAATATATCAAAATTCGCATTTTCACTCCTTTTTTCTTGCGTTACAAATTTCATTCCATTAATTTTATTTATTTGTTATTAATTATTATATTTACTATACAAACATAACACACGTATTATTTGACTATGAACTACCGGCTACACCCAAAAACGCAAGTGCGCATAATTTAGTTTGTAGTTGAAGATTAATACTAAGACTCCGTCCGTACGATTTGTTCCACTACTTCTAGGATTAGAATGTTTTAACAGGTTTTGTAGATCAAAGTAATTTGTATGCATTCAAATATTGTCAAGATCATATTTTGAACTTAGAAATGTTTCGATTCATCACTGGGTTCTGTATTGGTCTATTCAACCAGAATTCGATGAGCAAATGGTCAAGATGTCTTTATCTCGCAACAGATTACGTGTCATAAAAACAATTGTCATTAGGTTCACAACAACATCATTTATGTGACCGATTGATTTCTTCTTCTTGTTCTTAGGCCACTTCTGATAATTTTAAATGAGCGCTGTTC
This sequence comes from Bolitophila hybrida, assembly GCA_027564075.1. Classification (NCBI taxonomy): domain Eukaryota; kingdom Metazoa; phylum Arthropoda; class Insecta; order Diptera; family Mycetophilidae; genus Bolitophila; species Bolitophila hybrida. The sequence continues at coordinate 11,754 of JANSTU010051608.1, forward strand.
GTTGGTTTCCGAAAACATGACATATTCTTGACATTTATGAAAGATTATAATTTTCGGGATATTAGATTCGGCTGTTCAGTCTATGTTTAATCCCTTGCAGAGACATTGGAAGTATTCTTCATTATTTCATTATTTACGTAACTTTTATTAAAATTTCATTTAACAATGGGAGCCCCAATAATATTTGTGATTATTTGTTATCCATAATAATCTTTCAATTAGCCTACCGTAAATTAACTATCTGGCAAAGAGAATTTATTAGCAATTTATTTGTGAGCAAAATCTATAGTTTTGTTTTAAAAATAAAATAAAATATTTTTCTATTTTTTTCACTTTAGAATTAAATGTATGTCCTAAATTTCCTTTGAAAAAAAAACTTATAAATATGAAACTCTTTTTTTTGAAAAAAAAAACTTTCAAAAAAAAAAATGTTTTGTGTTTTTTTAAATTTTTATAGCCTTTATCGTCTATAACATTTATTTTAACTCTTACCGTACTTACTACAAAAATACGACAGCTGAGGCAAAAACACCGTCGTTGCGTGCCAAATCGTGACGCTATCTATGTAAACGAACATTTTGTAGAATGAAGATCTCAATATGTTCATTGCTCCATAAAGATTTCTAGGAAATTTATGTTTGAAATTAACAATCTGCCTCGTGATCACTTTGCGCTCAATGTACCAATGCTATAAACCTTATAGTTATTGGGTGCTATTATTGTTAGAGCCGTCATTAATTGTGTATATAAATACACTTCTTATCTAATAACAATGCATGCATGTTACTATATAGAACAATATAAATATATAATGCTTGGTTAAAAAACGTAAATACATTTACATAGCTAATAATATGTATATAAATAAATCAATTATATGTAATATTTTCATCAAAAAAATACTAGTTCTATTATCATTATATCGTACACCAGGTGCAGTATTTGTTACATGTTTTTTATTACTTGTATATAATCTTAATTGATTTATTATACGCATTAAGCATTACGCATTATTGTTATTAATCTAGTCAATTTTATAATAAATATCAATGAGAAGTATAATTACTAGATGTTTCAATGAATTTTAAATAAAGAAATATATTTTTCTAAGAACCGATATTTTTGGTAATCGCTTTAACTTTAAATGCCTGTCAAATTTCTATTTTTCAAACATTTTTTAAACTTTAGCGGTGTGGCATAGTTGACTAGATACAAAAGCTTCTATTTACACATAAATAACTGAAACGGATTATAATATGGAGTAGAAATAGATTTCTGTACAGGTAACAGCGATTCTGTCAAAACATATCGCTATGTTGACATTTGCTTTATTAGAATAGTATTTTTAAGAGACAGTAGCGATTTTGTCCGACTTATCAACATCTTTAAACCCATGCTATGAGGTTACGTGTAAACGACAATAATAATTCATTCTGTCATTTGTATTTTCATGCGTTGGTTTTGCCGTATGGTCAACGTATACTATATGTGTATACGCGCTGAAGCAGCGTCAAATATGGTGTTCTTTATTTAATAAATGTCTTCATAATTAAATAAAAAAGAACGCACTTTTGAATTTAAGGTACTCCAAATTTCAAAGTCGAAACCCACTTTCGAAATTGTTCTACAACTTGCATACGAACAAAAAAATGGTATGCAATTTGATTACGCTGTTTGTAGATTCTTTGTCTTGCCTGTATTAAAAAAATATTTGAATTTCATATTCACATTCATAAAAGAAATGTACAAACAGCTATCAACTGCTCAATAGGTAGTGATAATTAAATCTCGCAAAAGATTACATTACAATTAAAGTTGCATCCTTTCAACGAATGAAAATTCTAATGACAGAAGTAATGTCGCTTACATGTGACGTCATAGCGTGGTTTTAGAGCTTAGCAATGTTGATAAGTCGGACAAATTTGCTGTACAGTTTTTTATTTTTTTTTTTATATTTCTGTGACACGCTGTAATATTAATTATATTAGAAAACATCAACCCCGATGAAATAGAATCATCTGCCTATATTTTATTTTAGTTTATATAAAAACATAATTAAATTTATCTTTCGATTGAACAACCTTTAATTGAAATTGACTAACTTTTATGGGTTTTGGGGTACGAAGATTGGACGCTTTACTTTTGCCGATTTTTTTTTCAGAGTGTCCCAAAGTTGTAATTTGTATATATAGACAAAGGGCAACCAACATCTTAACCTTCTCTATCCCCTTATTTGATTTTTTTAAATGTGGGTGTTGACCCATTTACTCTTAAGGAGGTATTGCTAATCATGAGATACAATATTAGTAAGAGTTTTATAATAAATTACTACAAAAAAAACTTCGTCAATCGACTTGACTTGAAATTAATACATTTTAATAAATTAAAATCTGTATTGAGGTATATATAAAGTATATATATATATATATATATTATTTTAGTATGCAACTCATTAGGATAAAACATTTAATTTCGAATATTCAATCAATAATTGACCAAATTTTTTTTTAAATGTTGTTGTATTTTATAAATTTTAATTCTGGGGCCCTCTCTTATAACATGCATTTACTACAAACGTAAGTGATATAGAAAATTGCAATTTTGTAACATATAACAAAGTAACCAAAGTTGTTTGTTTTCATGCGGGAGAGAATCCATTGATAATTCCATGTTTAATATGTAAACAAAATAATATTTACAAAATCTAAATATATGACACATATCGAAATAATCGAATGTCAATAATATGTATAACCAACTACTCGATATATCCATATTTCGAAATGTTTTAAATTTGTTTAAATATAATAATACCGAAATATACGTAATTCATTTTTGTAATAATATATCAATGTTTAAATCATATTTCGATAATTAAATAACAAAATGCGTTTAACAAAGCTTTGTACGGAATAAAATCCTATATTGTGTTATGTTGCGTACAATGAATTTTATTTATATCCCAAAATAGAGTAAAGTTCCGTACAATGAAATAACATGAAATCTAAAAGTTGAATTATAAGCATAAATATACATAATATTTCCATGCATGGAACACAGACACATAAAAAAAACGACAGCCACGCTACCGCAATGCAAAATAAAAGCAACAACAAGCAAGTCACATGTCTTTCAAAAACACGTTCTTTTGGAAAAACTGCGAATTAAAATACGCTCGATCGCGCATGCGCATTATGCACTGGCTCTTATACTCTTTTATTATATTATATATTCGTAGAAAGGAGGGAGAACTAGGCGCATATATTATTTGTATGGCATTTCTCGTGACTACAGAATTAGTTTTATCAATGTCCATATTTCATAGGATATAATTTTTATTTTAAATAATGGTTTATGGGACTGTTTAGTTTATAGCAGTATATATGAGTATTTTGATTGTAGGTTGTAGTTGTAGTAGGTTTCACTTGTTATTCATAGCTAATTTATTAAATGGATTATTTATTTGGAATAACAGGGTATAGATGCCATCTAATTGTCAATGACTCAGTGTGTGATAGACCTGAGAGAAGAAACAATTATTGAAGCTTCTATGGTCGAACCCACTCTAGATGATTAAGAGACTTTTTCTGATGTGTTTATAATTTGTTGAAATTTGAACTCCAAGTAATTTACAAATTCCTCAAAATTCATTATATTTGCCAGTTGCAATACGCAATCTCATGTTTATGCAAACAACAACAACCAAGTGTTTCAAAATATAAATAACATTAATCGAAATAATTCTAGTTGAGATGATTTATAAAAGATGTTCCAATAAGAAGGAAATATGTTAAGATAAACAAGTCAATGTAATTGTTTGTACATTTTTGATTTCTTTATTTAATCTTCTGAAATGGTTCATAGCAATTATGTATAATATATAATATCGGTAAAATGTTCGCCAAGGCTTTGGCGGCACACCTCCAACGGATGGTTCAAATTTTTGATGACATCTCTGCATAATTGCTCCTCGATCTCATCAATATGTCTTGTTATCTCGTCCTTTAGCTCTTGAATTGTTTTTGGCTTGTTGGCATAGACCTAGCTCGTAAGATATCTCCAAAGAGAGAAGTCCAAAGGCATCATATCAAATGATCTCGGTGGCCAATTGACTTTGATGTTTCGAGAGATAATGAGCCGAGGAAACTTCTCATTCAATACAGCCATTGTTGCATTGTCTGTGTAGCATGTTGAAACCACATGTCGTCGAACGAACTGAGGGGTTTGCCCGAGAGCGTGGAGGTCTTTTCGCATCTGCCACCGACTCAGTTTGTTGTAATGTTTGCACAATTTTTGCTAGGACGATTATGCGTACCGAATAAATCGCGAAGTGCGCGTTCAAACAAATTTTCGTAATAGGTTTCAATTACTTTAACACGTTGTTCGATTGTTAATCTTTGCATGGTTGAAATTGACAAAGACTGAACTTGCCAAATTTGTCGTTTAAGCGTGCTTCACATTTAACATATTTCCTTCTTAATGGAACACCCTTTATTACTCACTTAACTTATTTTATTTATTTTTTATAAAGAAAACTATTTTGCATAGATTAATTAGATCCATACTCCTGGATGGTAATATTGTGAAAATCACTCCAAAACGTGTATACAAACTCCTGTGAACAATGATATTAACAAAAGGCTCAACTAATGTGAAATTAGTCTACTCCCACAAAAATATGCAGAATTTCTAAGCTGTTCTACGGTCACACCTTGGTTCAAATTTTCATTAAAATGTATATGATCCCTGCCGCCATTAATGGTCATACAACTCCACTTCATTTTAGTTTCACTTCTACCACAATGTGCATTGGGTTAATTTTCATAAGTTTCTTGGTTCCATAATATGTCCAATTGAAGTTAAATTGATGCTGGCAATTTGAGGTAATCATGTTTAACTTTCTAAAAGTATTTGAAACAGCAGTGTGTGTTTTACGCAGACCATTGTCAACACTGCACTTCATTGTTCAGCGAAAATGGGCATATACCTTGTCGTATATCTGACATAAAACCCATATTTACTGATCTCAGTAAACATACTTTACTTGAATGATTTGTTGTGTGACTACATTAAAAGTAATAATGAAAATCACTAATTTGGAAAATCTGCCCAAAGATATTGTCAATTTGATTGTTGTAAATTTACCAGCCTACATTGCAGATGAATCGATTAATGAAGGAGAAAACTCTCTTTTTTTCTCAACTCCACCGTAATTCACCATCAGCATAAATTTAAAAAAAAATGCTCGTATCACCAATCTATAAATATAAAGCTAAATTCTTTTAATGCTAAACTAAAGATAGTACAAAGACTGAAAACAAATCTAAGATCGAAAGCTGTGATAACAAATACTGAGTCTGACTGGAAAATATTTATGAACAATCGAAACAAATACAATATACTAATTAAAAATAAAAGTAAAGAGTTTGTAGAAATTACTAAATCGACATCTAGTATTTTGTTAATAATTTAGTTGATATATTACAAACAATACCAGTGAATGTTCCAAAGTTTAAATTTAATATTGTAGATTTATTATACTGTAGTTCAATCTTTTTTTAAAAGAGATCTAATTACCGTATGAGTTTTATAGGACTCTACGAGGTATGTTTGATGTTTCTCGATTGATACAATAATAATCAATACAAACTGGATTGGTACCCAATGAATGGGAAATATCAAAAATAATACCTATACCAAAGATAAAAACATATAAAAATTAAAAGAATTTTGAACCATAAATATTTTAACGTTTCACTAAAATTAATTGAGTTTTTTTGTACAACATCAATTAACTACACACATAAAAGTCGCTAAATTACCATTAGAAGAACAATATGGTTTTAGAGAAAATAGAGAAACCGAGAATAGAAGTGAACTTCTGCTTGGATAGGCCATGTATCATCGACCGGAACAAGTAGTAGTCAGAAGAAACGATATCTGGAAAATACTGCGGGTTGTGTTACCGGTTTTGCAAGCGTTGTCTTGCTTGCTGCAAAATCATTTTGTCCTGCTTTTCTTCGTATTGCGGCCGTTTTTGTTTCAGTACCAGTTTCAAACGCATGAGTTTAGTTCGATACCGTTCCCCCGTGATCGTTTCATTCGGTTTGATCAGCTCCTAGTAGCTCACACCGCGCTTGTCTCACCAAATACAGAGCATGCGATGAATATTCGGATTTGTGGAGGATTTGTGGAGGATTTAATGACTGTCCTGGCCATGGCTTGTTGCGCATAGCCAGTCACAATGCGATGCAAAAAACCATCCCTTTGTTGTTGTTCACAAGCGAAAAATCTGCACATTTCGACGTTTGGCAGTCAATTTCCTTGATTTTGAATCAATACAATGGCTTTTAGGCTGGCAGTCATCAAACCGACCAAACCATCTAAGACATGATTGTTCAGATATTAGAGCATGCTAAACTAAGATTCGATGACCCTAGGCGGCAAAGTTCTTTTAATTAAAAATAATAATAAATAATTTTAATTAAAAATAACTTATCTGGTACGAAATTCGACATGTTCGAGGCAACGACATCAATCATACTCTGTGAAATAAAGCTATTTAAATATTATATTTATGTATTTATTTAATAATATATACCCGGATTAACTAAAACTTAATATTTAATATTAAAAAGACAAAATACATGGTTCTTAGCAACAAACCTGTGATAATCAAAATATCCAGCAAATTGTATTCAAAGTTTTATTATTTATTTATAAAATTGAAAATAGTCATTATACAGAAAATCTTTGTTCAAAATTTCAATATTACCATACATTCTATATTAACAGATCCCTAAGAGGCCGCGATAACTTCAGACTGCCTATTTTATATAAACAATCAAAAACTTATATTTTTATAAAGGTATAAAGATAAATAAATCAAAATTATTATTATAGCTTAAGTGGAGTTTATCTTCGGGTTGAATTGAAGGTTAGAGAGGCCTAAGTAGAGAGGAGGAGGTGTAAGGTAATTATTTAATATATTTTTTTCAATTCAAATTAATAATTATAATTTAATTTGTCCATAGTTTTATACATTAAAAAAAATCTCAATTTGTGTCAAGAGAGCTTCTTCAAAAACCTATATAGTCCCCGACACACATTTAATTTCCGCATCCTATTTTTGTAGCCGGTTCTTATTACGTCAATATTTTTAATTTATGTCTCTGTGCCAAGGTGACTAAACTTAAAATTGTTGTTTATCATCCTAATGTTGTTCCACAGTAGAGTCGTCTGTTAGCATGCATGTATTCATCTCATATTTTAATGAATATATTATAAAATTGGATCCAAATTTGTATTTTTTATAAAAAAAAAAAAACAATAAAAACTTGTTTCGTGATGTTGACAACAACAATTCTTCAAACAGTCCGCGTAAAGTATTTGTTATATCTCATGCATATTGAATATCTTAAGCTATACAGTTTACACACAACAAACGGTGCTGGTCAAGACACAATAAAGTAGTAATAGAGTAATTCGCTTTCTATCCGCACATCGTTCGTGTGTGTCCGGATTGTGATCGGTGAACGCCGCATTGTTTTTACGCGCGCGTTTAATATTTACTTGAACCTACACTCGATCAACGCTTCAGACGTTTTTGGAAAGACGTTGAAGTAAGATCGTTAATTCCTAGTGTATGCGTGCGCTTTGCAATCTAGCCAGTAAATAGTGTTCGCTTAAAAGAATATCGCGTGAGTGTTTAGTCGGCACGGACGCTTGAGTCCAAGAAGACGGTTAGTTAAATAGTTTAGTGTTTCGTAATAATAATAATGGATTCTTTTTCTTATTATTATTTTAAGTGATGTTTTTATATATAATATCATAAATGTACCCATACGTTTAATTTAAATCAATTGGCGTATCTCAAGCAGACGGAATAATTAATATAAATTGAAGTGTTCGTTTTATTTTACAAAAACAGGACCGAAGTGAACCGTTCGCATATTTATTACATTGGATAATATACTTAAGTCAATTTATATACTACGTTTAAAAGTGAGTATTTTATTGTATTTATATTAATAGTATAATTTATTCATTTAAAATTATATAAGTTTTGTGATGAGCATTATTAACTATTATAAATAAATCTGGAAAATCTTTGTTTTATTTAAGATTTTAAATTCGACAATCTCAAAGTTATTATAATTTTTTTATGGAAAAACACGAAATATATTATACTTGAATATTTTATTATTTTATTATTTAAAATACAAAATTATGATATATGTGTAGCTGTGAACCTGTTAAATTTTCTAAAAGAATTATTCAGGAATAGCTTAAAAGCTTATGAATGAAATGAATCAATTTATAAATAGAAAATTCTATTAAAACGAGTAGTTAATATAATATGGATCACCTGTCCGAGTTTTTTTTTAAAAAACAATATTTGTGTATTTACCTAATAGTTTATAAATTTGTAATAAAAAAATGATTTTTATAAATTATTATATGAAAAATGAATATTGTTTAAAAAAATGTAACACTAAGTCAAACATTTTGAGAGAACTTCTATTTTGTTAGCCATTTGAGTGCTGACCGTTTTATGTATTTGTTATTCAAACTGGCAGAATAAAAACAAACATTTTATTCTTTCATAATTTTAACATATTTTAATAAAAAAAAATCATATTATTTAACAATTATAATATATTTTTGCAAATAAATGCATAAACAACTTCGGAACAAATCATATTTTTTCTTACAACTAAAAACTAAGTTTAAATAAATGTTTTATAATTATTTCAATAAAAAAAAAATGATCACAATTTATTGCATTAAACATCTATTTACTTATCACATAAAGTAAGGTAAACAGCGCACGTAAAATACAATGACATTTCGCATACACCCTTATAACATTTTCATCAGACCAGCTCTTTTGGTCCTCCAACTTTAATACATTAGTTTTTGATTCAAATAGTTGGCTTTCGGAGGTCTCATCTTTTACTTTTCAATTGTTGAATTTTATTTATATACAGGGTGGGGCAACATAACCCCCCGATTTGAAATGAGCGCCATTCCGCACAATGATAATGTGGATGGGTGGG
>JANSTU010051619.1:0-20809 GCA_027564075.1 Bolitophila hybrida
TATATATAGTATACATAGTATACGTATATGTAAGAATAAGAACATTCATAAAAGCTATATACGCGTGAGATAAGTGGAATGCACGCCAACCGGTTCAAACTTTGACGAATCTATAAATAATTTAATAAATAAGTGTATTTGCGATTATACATTAAAAACTTGTATATAGACTAATTAAAGAAACATGTTTCAGAATGGCAAGCATGTGCGCTTGCAAATCTTGATCTTGACCCAAAGAATGTTTATATTAAGTCATTATATATATTATATATGTTATTATAGATGTTAATCGGGATTTTTTTGGTTTTGTTCTTGACAGGGCCAAACAAGGCGTAACATTGCCCGAATTCGGTCAATATGCAACCGGAATCATTTATCTGGACAAGAGTACGCATGAGGAAACTGAGCGTGAGTTCACTGCGTTGGCCGAGAGTTTGGGCATAACTGTTCTAGGCTGGCGAACAGTACCCACTGACAGTTCGAGTGTTGGTCAAGTTGCCATGAAAAGCGAACCTCTGTCCCGTCAGGTGTTTGTCACTGCTGATCTACTTGATAAAGAGCTAATCCGACAGGTTTTCGTACTTCGAAAACGTGCCACGCATGAGCTTACTCAGCCCGGTCGACGTTTCTACATATGTTCGCTGTCCATCAAGACAATTGTCTACAAGGGTCTTTTCACCGCTGATCAACTGTGGAACTACTATTCGGACTTGCAAAATCCCGAGTTTGACTCTTATCTGGCTCTGGTACACACACGCTTCAGCACGAATACATTCCCGTCTTGGGAGCGTGCGCATCCATTGCGTGTTCTCGCCCATAATGGTGAAATCAATACACTGCGAGGAAACGTAAATCTTATGAAGGCTCGTGAGGGTGTCATGAAAAGTGAGGTTTTCGGTGGTGATCTCAAGAAACTCTTTCCGGTTGTCGAGCCCGGTCTATCCGATTCTGGTTCAGCTGATTGTGTACTAGAGTTTCTGAATATGGCTGGTGATCGTCCTTTGCCCGAAGCTGTGATGACAATGATACCGGAAGCATGGCAAAACGACCGAACTATGGCACAGGAAAAGCGAGACTACTATCAGTGGGCTGCTTGTGTAATGGAACCATGGGACGGTCCAGCATTGATTTCGTTCACTGATGGACGATACATTGGTAAGTTATCTTCTTAAAAATTATTTAAATTTATAATATATATATATATATATATATATTTAGGTGCTGTTCTCGACCGTAACGGATTGCGTCCTTCTCGATTCTACATCACCAAGGACAATGTACTGATCATGGCCTCCGAGGTGGGAGTGTACGATGTTCCTGCACAGGATGTGATACTTAAGAGTCGTTTGAAGCCTGGTCGTATGCTGTTGGTCGATACGCAAGAGAAGACTTTCATTCAGGACGTTGAACTGAAGTCGTACATTGCCAAGTCACGACCACACTCGGACTGGCTTAAGGAAAAGGTAGGTGTTTATTTTTGTTTTTTTCGGGATTTTTATGTTAATATTATATTCAGTGACTGTCCAATTTTAATGTATTGTCGTCCTAAATTTTTCGTTGAAAAAAGTCTAACGTTTAAAAAAAAAAAATCTTGAAATGCTTTCATTTTTTTGTGTTAGGTGGCGAGTCATTAATATCATGTAAAGTTAGGTTATAATTTATTGTACTTGCACGCCATCTAAAAATACTTAGACGACTCTACCAGATACGCTATTTGCAGCCAATACGGCAACATCAGATTTTATAAGTCGCTAGAGCTAAGTATGTTCATCTACGATATAAACAGCAATGTGAATCGTTCCAGGTTCCAGATTAATTCCAGCCAAACGACACAAATTTATTTTCTACATTTTCTCAGACTATTCTCATAAATTATCATAAAATATTCAAAATATATCTATTAGGACGACATCGAATGAATATAGAATTAAGAAATCCACTCCACATAATAAGTTTTCCAAATTTCTAATACCAATTTATTAATATTCTTCTCTGTTACCATTTTCATTTTTTCTCTGGCCAACTCAGATGGTAAGTTCGAAGAGCTCCCGAGGTTTGTGTTTGTCTTTGTGTGTGTGTGTGTTTAAAAGCACAAGATGTACATATATTGTATTTTTAGTATGCGTATATATTTTGTATTTGTGTGCTTTCTTTGATTTGTTGTATTTCATTTCAGGATTTTGGCGTAGAAGATTCAAGTTTATGTATTAGCTATATATTACGAATATTCATAATTCTGTATTTGTAGATATTTAAGGCATTTATCGTTAATATTTTATGGGTACCTGATATACATTTCTCAGTAATACTCATAAATGTCTGTACTTTGTCCACAAAACACACAGATTTTTTTTGCCGAGATTCATTAGCTTTGTATATGCCTACTTATATCATTTCTACTCCGTCAATTCTAATTCATTTGAAAATTAAAACAGATCACCATGGATGATATCCGTCGATCGGACACACTGCTGAACTCAGAGCCTCTACCACATAAGTCCGTTCAGTTGACAGTCGATCAACGTGGTCTCTTCGATCCACGTCTGCCACTTTTCGGTTACACCACTGAGACAGTTACTATGCTGCTCATTCCGATGTTTGCCACCAAAAAGGAAGCACTTGGCTCTATGGGTAACGATGCACCACTGGCCTGTCTGTCACTGTTCCAACCGCTACCGTACGAATACTTTAAACAGTTATTCGCTCAGGTCACCAATCCTCCGATCGATCCGTTCCGTGAGAAGATTGTCATGTCACTCCAGTGTCCCCTTGGACCCGAAGGTAATCTCCTGAAGCCATCTGCCGAACAGGTACACCGAATCTGGCTAGCTAATCCGATCCTTAGCATCAGTGATCTTGAGATTCTAAAACGTACTGCGCATCGTGGCTGGAAGACAAAGGTTATTGACATTACTTTTCCGTACGAGGAAGGCACTAATGGTTACAGTGATGCTCTAACTCGAATCAGTTTGGAAGGTGAGCAGGCCGCTAAAGATGGTTACCAGGTTCTGGTACTGTCCGATCGCAATGCGGGTCCTGAATTCTGTCCTGTGTCCGCTTTGTTGGCGTTGGGCTCACTGCACCATCATTTGATTGAGACTCGGCAGCGCATGAAGGTGGGCATTATCGTTGAGACAGCCGAAGCTCGCGAGGTGCATCATGTTTGTGTGCTTTTGGGATACGGAGCTGATGCACTGTGTCCCTATCTAGCTTTTGAGCTGGCCGGAGCACTTCGCGATGAGGGCGTATTGCCACCAAACACAACGGATGCCGAGATATATACTGCATACGCAGCAGCCATTGAAACAGGTATTTCTAAGGTTATGGCCAAGATGGGTATCAGCACGTTACAGTCATACAAGAGTGCGCAGATCTTCGAAGCAGTTGGTCTGGGAACGGATGTAATAGAAAAATGCTTCCGAGGTACTCAGTCGCGTTTAGGAGGAGTAACACTTGATATTTTGGCTGCTGAGGGTATCGAACGACACGACATGACGTTCGGTAAGCAGAGTCCAGATACAAAGATTCTTCGTAATCCTGGGCAGTACCATTGGCGACATGGTGGTGAAGGTCATATCAACGAGCCGGGCTCAATTGCGAATTTGCAGGAGGCAACAGTTAATAAGAATCAGGATGCATTTGAACGGTACAAGCAGTCAACGATGAAGAGTGTACGCGAGTGTACGTTGCGTGGTCAACTGGAGCTGGTTAAAGGTCGTACTAAGATTGATATCAGTGAAGTAGAGCCGGCCGTCGAGATTGTCAAGCGTTTTGCCACTGGAGCCATGAGTTTTGGTAGTATCTCGCTAGAGGCGCATTCTACGCTGGCCGTTACTATGAACCGAATCGGTGGCAAGAGTAACACTGGAGAGGGTGGTGAGAACGCAGATCGTTATCTGAGTAAGTTATATTTTGTTTTCTATATTTGGAAGGAGTATGTTTATGTTATTTTTTACACAGATCAAGATCCCGAAAACAATCGTCGCTCGGCTATCAAACAAGTGGCTTCCGGTCGTTTTGGTGTGACCGCTTCGTATCTGGCAAATGCTGATGATTTGCAAATTAAAATGGCACAAGGTGCTAAGCCCGGCGAAGGTGGTGAGCTACCCGGCTACAAGGTTACCGCGGATATTGCAAACGTGCGTCACTCATTGCCCGGTGTTGGTTTAATCTCACCACCACCACATCACGACATCTACTCGATCGAAGATCTTGCTGAACTGATTTACGATCTGAAGTGCTCTAATCCGAAGGCACGAATTAGTGTGAAGTTGGTGTCCGAGGTCGGAGTGGGCGTGGTCGCAGCTGGCGTTGCTAAGGTAAGACATATAAGAAAGTAATATTGCGTGCGAACTATAATTATTATTTTGAACGTGGTTTAACATTAGAAAAGTCTATATTGAGAATTTCGAATTTTAGATAGGATCTAACTACCAGTGAAAAATATAAATATGCAGTAATTTGTTCGTTAAAACAAAAAGGTTTCATTGCCTTACCTCCACTACACACCACGAACCATTTACTGCATTTCACACAATTGTATTATTTTTCTCCCTCTCGCAAAAAAAAACGCAAAACATAGAGATAAAGATAGCGTTCCACTAAAAACCTTAAATCAAAAACCAAGAACCATATACCAGCTAAAAAATTGTAGAGTTGAATCTGTACAGGCACATATACATGCAAACGTTAAATGACAAATGTCAAAATATTTTTCAATGTTGATAATCAAAAACTATTGTCAAAGCAAAAACAATAATAGATCACAATAAAATTAGCAGCTAATATATATAAAATGCCTTTCGTCATCTTGCAGCTAGTCTCACATTAAATGTTTTGAAGCATTTCCTCATATTAGAGGAGGATGATTATTTATTGGCCGTACTCGACACCTGCTCTGTTCTGTAAGGTCGTTTACCAGCTCTACAAGATGACGAATACGCATTTTAAGCGTTCAGCATCGTCAGTGTCTAAACAGCCATGTTTAAAATCAGCAAACCACTTCTCCACCGTTTGAGTCCGGATAACACTTATCAAGCCATGCTTTGGCTGTGATGGTATTTTTACCCATCAAAAACCAATGATAAATCAACACACGAAATTGCTTTGAATTCATTTTTTTTAAAACTCAACTCAACTCAAAACTTGTAGTGGATATAAGGCATTAAACCCCTACCTCAAAGGAGGGTGGTGCGAGCGACGCGATCTGATGCCTGATTCGTAATCAGGAGTTCGTTTCTTTCATACAAGTTTTTTTTAACCTCACCGCCCCTAAACTGAGGATTTATCTAAATTATAATATATAACCTCAGAACATGATCTATCATCACCATTAAATCGGCTAAGCGCCAGTGCTGCCAAAGTGCTACGATCATACTCAACATAACATACTACTATTTTATCGTCTGTACTACCGTACTACTGATTTCCCATCGTACTACCCAAAATTGTGTACATTAAACCAGACACATATTTCAAACCTCTTGATAAGTTTGTTTTTTTTTTTTAAATAGCGATGCATTTAACTTTGGCAAAACCAGTGTGCAGTGTGCTTCACATATTTAAAAAACATAAACAAAATATAGGTATAAAAAAATAGAGAAAATGTTATTCAAATTAAAATTTAATATCTCGTGATATTTTTTGAATTCGATTTAATTTGAATAACATTTTCTTTGTTTTTTTCAATACCTATATTTTGTTTATGTTTTTTAAATATGTGAAGCACACTGCATTTGTATATTGTATTTTTTTTCGATTAACAATTATATTAAAAAAAAAAATAGAAATGTCAAAATATGTGATAAAAAACCAGAATGATTTACAAATTAAGACTTCAAGGCTAAATTACTCGCTAAATATACCCGAGGCATTTTTCTGTACTACTTAATCGTGTAGCTTACTACAATTTTTTTCGGATATACGCTCTTACGTTTAACGTCAAATTAAAATACCGATTTCATTTAAAGCGCTGCTAACTCCAAATCAGAATCGAGGTGTATGTCTAACACATTATTTTCCAATCGCAGGGCAAGGCTGAGCATGTTGTTGTGTCCGGACACGATGGTGGCACCGGAGCCAGCTCCTGGACTGGCATCAAGTCTGCCGGACTTCCATGGGAATTGGGAATCGCTGAAACACATCAAGTACTTGTACTGAACAACCTCAGATCTAGGTAAATATTACATTTTCACTATCTTCGTGCTTAATCGCGTCTTCTGAACAGTACAACCCCCACCTACACCCAACAACATGAATATAATATAATATATAGTAGTCCGTTGCGTTCACGTTGAGGAGGAGTACGGGTGTAACACACACTCGTGTCTCTCTTTGAATCTCTGTTTCACTGCGTATGTGTGTATAAAGTGCATTCTATATCGCACTTTCGCTGGATGCTCGGTCGGTCTTGCTTGCTCTCTAGTGGCTGCGTGTGCGGTAGTGTTGTTAATCGTAAATCCATTTTCATCATTATTACCTGGCTGCGGTACCATTTTGTAAATTACTATTATGTTCTAGGGTAATTGTACAGGCCGATGGACAACTTCGAACCGGTTTTGATGTTGTTGTGGCAGCTCTGCTGGGAGCCGATGAATTTGGCTTCAGTACGGCTCCTTTAATTGTTATGGGTACGTTTTTTTTTTTTCAAAGAGTTAGCATTTGATTAAATATAATTGGGCTTGATTTTATGTAGGTTGTACAATGATGCGGAAATGCCATCTGAACACCTGCCCCGTGGGTATTGCCACTCAGGATCCTGTGCTACGAGAGAAATTCTCTGGCAAACCGGAACATGTCATCAATTTCTTCTTTATGCTAGCCGAGGATGTAGGAACTGTTTAGCACCCAATTAAAACTGTTTTCTATAACTTTTCTTATTTGTAGATCCGCTCAATTATGGCTGATCTTGGCATCAAGTCATTCCAACAGTTGATCGGTCGTACCGATCTGCTGGAGGTACGTAAAAATGCTAACTTTAAAGCATCGACGCTCGATCTTTCGTTGCTGTTGAAAAATGCTCTCGATATGCGTCCTGGTACCAACATTGTAGGCGGTTCTGAGATTCAGGACTTTGTGCTCGGCAATCGTGCAGATAATATGCTGATTTCTAAGTCACAAGGTGTCATCGATGGTACAGAGAAAACGGTCCTGATCAACTCGACTATTAATAACGAGGAGCGTGCCTATACCACGACTTTGAGCTACGAGATTGCCTGGTTTGCATAGCTATATCCTTATAGAATAAACATATTTAATTATTTCTTTTTTTTGCAATTCCACAGTAAGTACGGTGAACCCGGATTACCAGATGGTCATAGTATTGACATCAGACTGACTGGATCGGCTGGACAGAGTTTCTGTGCGTTCCTTGTCAATGGTGTTAAGGTCACTTTGCACGGTGATGCCAACGATTATGTAGGAAAAGGACTTTGCGGTGGTACAGTCGTGATCAGTCCACCTACAGAATCTACGTTTGAGTCTCATTTGAATGTAATCGTTGGAAATGTATGTTTGTACGGTGCCACTTCGGGTAAGGCATTCTTCCGTGGCATTGCAGCTGAACGTTTCTGTGTACGAAACTCTGGTGTGACCGCTGTCGTTGAGGGTGTTGGTGATCACGGATGCGAGTATATGACCGGTGGTGTTGTACTCATTCTCGGTTTGACTGGTCGAAACTTTGCGGCCGGTATGTCTGGTGGTATTGCATACGTTTACGATGTAGACGGTTCGTTCCGTGGCAAAACAAATCCCGAGTCTGTGGAATTGTTGTTGCTTAATCAGGAAAAGGATAAAAAGATCGTAAAGGAACTGCTCCAGGAATTTGTTGCTCACACTGGGTAAGTTCAGTTGTTGAATTGTATGTTGAATTAAATGACTGACTGTTTTACTCCAATAGATCTGTCCTCGCCGAAAAAATGCTATCTACATGGCCAGCCGAGAGTGTTAAGTTCGTAAAGGTATTCCCGTACGAATATCAGAAGGCATTGAAGGACATTGAGGAGCAACGCATTAAAGCTGAACTCAAGAAAGCAGAGGAACCGATTGCCATACAGAATGGACAGAATGGACATCAAAATGGTCATCAACAGAACGGATTAAATGGTCACAAGGCTGAACCTCACATCAAAGATATCGAGGAGTCCGTTGAGGATCTTGCCATTGAACAGAAGAAACTGGATAAAGTATTGGACAAAACTAGGTAGGTAACAAAGGAATAATGGCTAAGTTCTTTGTTTTATTAATTGTTTCGATATTTCACAGGGGCTTCATTAAGTACAAGCGCGAGACATCAATCTATAGAAATGCAGGCGAACGTCAAAAGGACTGGAAAGAGGTTTACAATTTCCCGAATGTACGCAAAACGTTGAAGGTTCAGGCAGCCCGTTGTATGGAGTGCGGTGTTCCGTTCTGTCAATCTAACGTGCATGGTTGTCCACTGGGTAACATCATACCGAAATGGAATGATCTCATCTTCCACGGTGAATGGAAAGAGGCACTGAATCAGCTGATGCAGACAAATAATTTCCCCGAATTTACCGGTCGTGTTTGTCCTGCTCCATGTGAGGGTGCCTGTGTGCTTGGCATCTCCGAGCCACCAGTAACAATTAAAAACATTGAGTGTTCGATCATTGATCATGCCTTTGAGCAAGGCTGGATAACAGCTCAGATTCCAGAAATTCGCAGTGGAAAAAAGGTTGCGATTATCGGTTCTGGTCCATCTGGTCTAGCTGCTGCCTCGCAACTAAATCGAGCTGGTCATTTGGTTACTGTATTCGAACGCAACGATCGTGTCGGTGGACTACTCCAGTACGGCATTCCAACAATGAAACTATCCAAGGATGTTGTACAGCGTCGTGTGGACCTAATGGCAGAGGAGGGCATCATTTTTCGTACGAATGTAAACGTGGGAAAGGATATTAGGGCAGCTGAAGTTGTTAAAGGTTTCAATGCTATTTTGCTGACAACTGGTGCAACATGGCCACGTGACTTACCATTGGCCAATCGTGATCTCAAGGGAATTCATTTTGCAATGGAGTTTTTGGAGGGTCAACAAAAGAAACAGCTTGGCTCGACAAGGGAGATCATTTCGGCAGAGAATAAGGATGTTATTATTATCGGAGGTGGTGACACAGGTTGTGACTGTATTGCTACATCACTGCGACAGGGTGCCAAGAGCATTACAACATTCGAGATTTTACCAGAGCCACCGAAGAGCAGAGCCAACGATAATCCATGGCCGCAGTGGCCGAAAGTGTTCCGCGTTGACTATGGTCATGAGGAGGTGCGTGTTAAATTCGGAAGGGATCCCAGACAGTATAGTACCACAACAAAGGAGTTTATTGGTGATGACAATGGCAATATTAAAGGAGTTAATACGATTGAGGTGGAGTGGACCCAGAGTGCTACGGGAGCATGGAGCATGAAGGAGGTACCCGGTTCCGAGAAGTATTTCCCAGCCGATTTGATTCTGTTGGCCATGGGTTTCTTGGGTCCCGAAAAACCGGTACCTACTGAGCTTAACCTGGAGATGGATCCTCGTGGTAATGTAAAGGCTGTGAACGGACAATACGGCTCTTCTATCGAGAAAGTATTTGCTGCAGGAGGTAAGCCGTCGTTTTTTTAAATGTTAGGACATTTAATAAATTATATATATTTCTATCTAGATTGCCGTCGTGGACAATCGCTTGTTGTTTGGGCTATCAATGAGGGACGTCAGGCTGCCAGGCAAATTGATTCATACCTGTTAGGATGTCCAAGTGCATTACCTGGTCCAGGCGGTGTCATTGATCCAACACGACTACCATAAATCCTCTGAACTTTCTGCACGAAGCACAATCTTTGACTATTTATATATTTACCATAGAATCTGCTGCGATGATAACGAAGTATTCCATTATGGACACAAACCGCAAATCCATTCCAAATCCCAACAACAAAATACACACATATACAAGGCACACACACACACACACGCAGTCATAACAGAACCGCGCGCGACGAATGCAAAATTACAAACGCATGTATAACGTGATAGGTGATACGCCAACTACCGTTATAATTGTTAATAAAACAAATGCAAGTGAAAAGAGAATTATCAAATCATCAATTGTTTATTTTATTTCGCTATAATTGTTAAATCGTAATTGTTGCTACACTTGTTGTCAATTCTGTGTGTAATCTTTGTTGGATTGTTGACATTTTGTACAAGCTTCTGATAGCTTCTGCACAGTATACAAAAAATGGCAGACAAAGATAAAAATGAAGTAGCGAAACGTCATCAATAGCATATTCGTCGCACACAAGATTTATACTTTATTTAAATTTTAAGATTGTATAAACGCGCGAATACTTACTATATTATAATCATATAAAATATATTGTTTCTTTATATTATTTAGAATTTTAGATAATACTTCTTACGTTTTCGCATTTTTTTCTGTTTGTGATTGTATACTATACATAATTTTAATTATGTAAAAGACCAATTGAATTATTTATTTATGTTATAATTTGTATTTGAGAATTATTTGTTTTTATTTTATATTATTATGTAAATTAAATGGCTTTCTTTAAAAAAAATGTCTTTTTTAATTTATTTTTTTAGGTTAATATTCTAAATCGTAAAAAGTGAAAAATTTACAGAAAATGATATATGATTTTCTTTTTTATTATATTATTCAAGAAACTGTCTTCAGATACATATTATATATAAAGTGTTACCATAGTAGCTCTTAAATATGAATAGAATAGAAATTGATGTGAATTAAACTGAAACATATAAAAACTTTAATTATTTATTACAAAATATCATTACAATGAATATAAAAAATAAAGGACAATAACAATGATAATTGTAAGACTAAAACAAAGAAAAAGAGTTACAGGATAAGGTTCGTAATTTGCCAATTTTATATATAAATGACAGACAGAAAGCCGTGTCAACTAAACATTTTACGTCTATTTTCTGGACTGAGAAATATATTTTTAAATTATGTTACTGACGCTTTCCTTTTTTGTTTAAATTCTATACATACCTGAGAAAATGCGTTAAAAATAAAGAAAATCTTCAGCATTTGAAAAAACAAATTCCAAACTATAAACAGAATACACTCAAAGATAAGAACGCATTCAATTAACTGTGTCTATAAATAAAAAATATATATATATAAAAAAAACACTATTAATTATCAGACCTAAACATATACAATTATACATATTCATAAATCAAAGATGCCGTCTAAAGTAATTAGCACTTCAGTGGAGAGCGATTTTGTTTACCATAAACAAACGCAGAAATATGGCAATGAATATCAATACTGCTATAATGTTATAAAATTATAAAATATATAAATGGAAAATAAATGTTGTTAAATTAAAGTATCTGTTGAGTTTTTTACGATGCATTATTTTTATAGTAATCATCAATCATTAATAAGATATTAATTATAGATTATAAGCAGGAAACGTAGAGAGAGAATGTCTGTATTTTTTCCACAATTACTCTTAGAGTCAAGGTTAATCAAGGTGAAGTTTGAAGTTTTCCCATGCAATTTTAAAACAAAAAAAAACTAATCGTCTTTCATATTCCAAAAAAATCAAATTAGTAAAATATGTCATACCACACACTAATCACTCACTCACATGCAGATCAAAAGAGTGTGTGTGTGAATCTCCTTATGTGTTAACACTGCTTCGCACAAATTCGGCGGACACGGCAATTGGCACAAGCCAATTCGCCAGCACATAAGAATATATTTCACTCTTATGGCAGTGCATAAACGCTTGCTTGGCCAAACGTAAACGATAAAAAAGCAAAAAGTATTTTAGTATTATAGAAATAGTACAAATCTAAAATAAGTATTTTGAAAATACAAAGTAGAAAAAACTTTTTATTAAAAAGCTCTTTGAGTGAAAGTACTATGAAAAAAGTATGGAGGATGTTATCAAACCGAATATATTTCAAAATTATTTTTCATCGATTGGCAGATGTTTTTTTCGTTGCTTACTAATAGAACATCCTATGGAACGTGGGTTTTTGATTAGACGGTGAAAAATTATTTATTTAACGGCAGGCTACATGTAAATTTATAATTTTTACCGACTAATAAAAGAGGACATTTCAATGTGGATATTTTTTTAGCCCCAATAAGTTTTTTAAGCTAATGAATACAAAATTTACATCTAGAATGAATTATTTAATATTTAAATAAAAATAACAGCATTTTTTTAAAAAATAGAAATTTACAAATAAAAGAATATATTTGCCTTAGTTTAGAAGATTTGTTATCTTTTAAAATTCATCAAATCTTTGATTGTAAATTACATTTTTAAGGTTTGTTTACTTTTAAAATTACGACATAACTTCTAAACAAATATAGTTTTTTTTTTATTAAATTCGTCTTTTTTTGATTTTAAGATAAAAAAAAACAAACATTTGTTTTTATATATTACTAATATTTTTTCATATTTATTCAGACGAGTTTTAGATTTGCAAATCCAAATGCAATTAATTGCAAATATGGGAATGGACCAAAAAAAATAATTACTAGACAATTGTTTGGTACACCACCAAACATGTGTATGCCCAAAAGAAGGGGTATAAACGATAATTGCAATTTTGAATTTTATCACGTCTACAAATGATTATGAAAACAATCACTATTGATATTTGTGTATATGAAATGGAAATGTGGCACAACAGCTTTTTTCAATATGCTTCGCACCAAAAACGCGCGTTTTGCTGTAAAAACCGAGATTTTTGCAAATGTGTGTGTGAGTATATTGATATGATGTTTATCTTAGGTTTTAGAAAAAGACGGTTTTGACAGCTCAAGTGCGAACGGTCCATAATAAGGTAAATATGTGTATTTGTCAATTTATGGCTAGGCTAACAAAAAAGAATGGGAGGGAAGAAGAAAAAGGGGTAATGGGTTGGTAAAAGGAGGGAAGAAATATTTTAATGGTGTTGGTCATAAGGTACTATTTCTGGGCTATAGGTTGTTATTTCCAATGATTTTAAAAAGGGAGTGAAAAGGTGTTGGTTATAGGGTACTATTCATTGGAAATATTCAAAAGGTGTTGGTCATAACATCGTATTTAATTGGGGTGCCTACTCGATCGAAATAGAAACATTATATTCCAAATTTCATTATTCAGTCACACTTGCTAAGGAATCACACAGCGGTCTCAAAAGAGTGTCAAATTGATTTTAAAAATAGCGATAAAAATCAACAAAAGGATGCAATTATACATGGCCGAATGACGTTTAGCCGAATGCCGTATAGCCGAATGAGCTGGGCGTTTAGCCTAATGGACCATTTGGCCGAATGAGTCGAATGAGCCGTCTATCCGAATTGGCCATTTGGCCGAATGGTCATTTAGCCGAATGGTAATTAAGCCGAATGGTCGCTTAGCCGAATGGTCGCTTAGCCGAATGGACGTTTAGCAGAATGTGCCATTTAACCTTATTTTTATATTTGTTCATCACTACCACCACGAAAACTATGAAACAATATTATACAATTCAGTCGATTGGTCCGTTTTCGACTGAGGAGCTTAACGTCTTAACGATAATTTTTCAGGACCAACTAAGCCTATGCCTTATAATGAATCTAATCCTCTCGTTCACTCTGGCTTTGATTTAAGAAATATTCTCTCTGATGAAGTGACAAAGTCCTTTAAGTAACATTAATGCACTTAGACTGGACAGAATTTCAATTAAATTCATAAAAATGTTGCTACCTATGGTTTTACCATTTATTACTGATTTATTTAATTCTATATTGACTTCTTCAATTTTTTCACAAACATGGAAACATGCCAAAGTATTACCACTTGCTATGAAAACGGTGCCAAAAACACTTATAGACTTTAGACCAATTTGTATTTTTTCTTCTCTATCTATAGCATTTAAAACTATTATGCGTGATCAAATAAATCACTTTTTATCAGCTAAAAAACTACTCTCTGAACATCAATTAAGATTTAGGGTAAAACATAGCACAATAACACAATAATGCCACTTTCGACAAAATGACTCATTCGGGTGATACTTTTCTCACAAAGGGGACTCGAAAGCGTCGTTAGAGGGCAGATTAGTCCTCTCACGATCCAACAACTTTTAGTAATTCTAGCTTAAAGTTTTGGTTTGTGTCAATTTGACCCCTACTGACCAGTGCCGGTACTAGGTATTTTGGCGTAGTCCTCAGATATTTATTTTAGTTTAGTTTAGAAAAACTTTCTTTCTTGGAGGCTACAAATTAAAAAAAAAATACAATTTTACTCGCAGTAAATAAATGTTTCTGAATTAATTAAAAAATATTGTTAGCGCCCTAATCTAATTCCGTTGCAGTGTACCGTAACCTCCCCGAAATACCGTGAACTGCCACTTGCTACAAGAGCGATAATATTTGGAATAACTAAGTATCTCATACATAATCATTAGATCCTGTAATCCCTTGTGGGACATAGTGTGTGATGTCGCACACCGTATTCATTGACCATTACGGGTTGACACGACTGGTCAGGTCATGCTAATGTGATGTTTGTGCTGTGGTACTCCTATTGGAGCTACTGTGCTCTAACACTCACAACACATCCCCGATGGTTACGAGTCTTAATTTGCCCTGAAGCGACTCTAACAACTTTGCAGGGCAAATGCGCATATTTTTGAGATATCTATGCACCGAGATCTATCTTGCTTGCTTGGAATCGTGAATCATCAACGCCATCATACACTTATTGTTCTATACAGGGTGCATGTGTATATGTTAATTGATGGCTTTAATATTCCGTTATTCCAATAAACCTATTTCAGAAATAGGCTATTAATAGAAAGAGGAACCTTCTTATTTAAAGTGCTACATTCGAAAAACACTTCAGTCTCCGGCCGGGATTGAACCGGCGACCTCCCATAAGCCAGGCCAACGCGTTAACCCACTCGGCTATGGCTATGGTAAAACTCTACGGACTTTTATATAATATTTTCTTTTGTGTAAAATACTAAAAAAATCTCTAATTCTCTGAATGTAAGTCGGGACAAAAATCCTAAACATGGACGAATGTCCACGGGGCGAAAGTCCGTCGTATAAAAATCCAAAAAATATGCACAAATGTCGGCGAGATGAAAGTCCATTGTTGGAATGTCAAAAGCGATTGCGGGATGAAAGTCAGAGGGGCTAAAGTCCCATCACTATATGCCAAAATTGCCATCAAAATATTCAATTCCACCCACTGTGCACAGCTCCGCCGACCGTGTTGCGTTAAAGCGCATATAAAAAAGAGAATACGCGCAGTCGCAAACATGCGCGATGTGAGCGCAACGATGCGACGGCTGCGTTGATATGAACACACACACGCAATCGCAATACAAACTCTCGCACTTTTATATTCATTTTTTAGCGCATGGCGTTGCCGTAGCGTAGCCATTCGCCCGTGCCGCACAGAACCGCGTTTCAGCGAATTTGAATGACAAGGTCACCGAATGTAACCGACCGCCATGCTCGTAACACGTTTTTCCCGGGTTCGCATTTCTCAGATAATCATACACAACGCACACACATGTACAATGGAACATACACCACGCTTCTTTTACCTTGCGCAAGCTGCTCTCTTCCCTGTATATTCACATAAATGCATTATTATTCATTTTATTCTTTGTGCAAACACACATACATTTGCGTATGAGCAACGAGCATTATATATGTTTATATTGCTCTCTCACGCGGTCACATATGATACATTCTCTCCTGGCGCACATGTAAACTCTCGCGCATCATGCACTGTGTTACTATGTGTGTTGTGTTGTTTGTTGTTTGTGTGTGCGTACGTGACCCTTCGGCATTTGAGTAAATCAGAGAGAGAGAGAGAGAACAGCGCTCGTTGTTATTTATATTCCGTTGTATCTTGTATATAAAATAATTGCAGAGTGCAGCCACGCCATAGAGAGAGAGTGCATATGTGTATGTGTATGAAAGCATAGCGCGCATCCATGCCGTTCACATAACATAACGTAGCCGTAGCCACAGTACACGAACATCGCGCGTCGTTTACGCACGCATCTACTAAAAATAATACACAACAACACAGGCCGCAGTAAGTAGTGTATAGTGCTGCTTGTTCGTGCGCGCACAATTTGTACCAAAGTACTGTTCCGTTTTTTCTTCTTCTTCGCGTTTTTCCACAATTGAATTCGATTTTTTTCCGCTATCACATGATGTCGACAGCGTGCATTAAAACAGAGCTTAATCAACATGTAAGTGCAACCGTGTGTTCAAGCGACTATATGGGTGCGGTGTGATTATGTGTCTGTCTCTGCCTGTATGTGTATATATGTGTATAGATATAATTATTGTTTCTTCGTAATCACGTCGCAGTGTAGGCTTGCAAGTAATTAAATGATAAGTCCACTTGTGTGTGTTTTTTTCATGTGATTCCGGAGTGTTTTCGTATTCGTGGAACAAAGTGTAGACGTAGACTCGTAGAGTGTAATGAAAATCCGGACCCGATGCGCTGTCTGTGCGCTCTCTGTTTGTATGCGTGAATGTGTGTGGATATATGCGCGTGTGCGATCTGCGCATTGTGCAACTGAAAATAACTCGTCCGTATACAAAGCGACAACCTTTTTACTCGAGTCTCACGCAATTGCACGAATCTGCGTCTAAAATCCGGTGTACCCGCGTGATCAAGCAAGTCGACGCGCGTGATGCCCTGCAATTGATGCATACAAACAAAACTACACACACAAACATGTACTATATAAATGAATGCATGAGGAGAACGCGCGCGAGTATCGATAGCGAACTCGAGTTCTCAGTTAGAGCAAGACGCGAGCGTTTAGGTTGTGTATGTGTGGATTTGTATTGATTTTGTATGCACTATAATTTGTGAATGAAAACAAGGGCAGCCGCGAACAGAGGATATATAGAATGGACTGCACATCCCAATTGAAACCCCACGCGCACTCACAACACGACATTTTCGAGGGAAATGCGTCCGAAGTTGCGCAGCTAATGAAAAACGGCGGCAAACATAAGAGTGTGTGTGTGCGTCCATATACTATTGCTAGCCACCACGTAATTTATATATAGTCTATATAATTATCACGAACACCATTAATGCACGCACACACACAAAACCAACAATAAATACAGTTGTGTATAGTAAAGGTCGCGCGCACCAGCAAAAAACCTGAAATTAACGTTTATATGATTTACAATGCGACGTCGTCCGTGCCTTACAAACTGGAATAGTTGAAGAAAAAAAAACTGTATTGTTTTCTTTAAATACCTGGAATATTTATACTTTGTGTGTATATGTGTTTGTTCGACATGGTTATTGCTCAAGCGCATTATTGTAGATTGCTTTTATATTCTGTTTACTTCTTCTCTGCTTACAAACGCACACGCATTCACTACGATGCACGTTGCAGGTTTGAAACTGAGTGTTTATAGTTTTTTTGTAAATAAATATGTATATATACATATATATATATTTTATAAATGAATGTTTGTGCGCAGCTTGTGTGCATTTGTATGCGTGCGCATGGCGCGCAGTGTTTTGCTTTGTGCGACGAAACGGAAAAAATGCATGCTCACAATTATTTATATCCACATATAATATAAAGTAAATATATATACTACGAATATCTATATTTATATATGTATACGAGTGTATGTATATGTATAGATGTATTTATAAGGAACGCATGCGTGTGCACAGTACACAAAAATCGCGCGTTGGTTTGCGTGTGCAACGGATCAATATATACGTTTTTTTGTTGTCTTGGCCGCGCACGCTGGTGTGACACCCACCGGATTAATGCATTTTTTTAGTCTGACGAAGAAAAAATAACAAAAACAGTTTTGTTCTTCATTTTGGTAGTATTATAAGAAAATGCATTGTATTATTTTCTGGAGCGTGTAGTTATATACAAGATGTATGTATTCTCGAAGCCACTTCGAACTGTATAATATTGCGTTTATTTTATGCGAGTGTGTGTGTGCGCGCGCGCGTTTTATCAAACGGAACGCGTGGCTTCGTTTTACACACAACATTAATAATAAACTTTGCGAGTGTATGTGTGTGTGTGTGTGTTTCAAATTCGTTGTTCAAAGAGCTATTTTGTATAATATAATGCGCAAATGCAGCGAAAATAAGAAAATATACTATTTATAAATGTCTGTAAGAAGATAAGCTGTATTAATTTCATTTTATTGTTGATCGGAATAAACATATTTTATTTATTTTCAAATTTATTTTTATCCTATCAACCTATTGAAAGAAATAGATCGAAATGTGCACTTGTGACGTCATCTGAAAACGGTGTCAAGCCTATTAGAATTTTGATTACTTTAGAAAATGACGTAAGAATAAAAACTACAAAACCGCAAAAAAGTTATTATTACGCTTAAAACGGTGTGTTGAATGTTTGTCAAGTGAATTTCGCTCAAGTAGAGAAGTGAATTTTTGTCACCACCGATTTGTATGGACAATATTTCAAGGTCAACAATATGAATTTTCGTCAACAAAAAAGTGAATTCTTGTCACCAAATTATTTCGTGACAAGAATGCACTGCAGAGGTGTGAATTTTTATCTCTAAATGCCTTTACAACAACAATAACATGAAATAAATAAATCGTTAGTAAATTCTTGTCAGTGTAGTGACAATAATTAATTCACTTGACAAACATTCATACCGCCGTTTAAAACCATAAGAAAACAAATATCGACAAGGGAAGCTTTAAAATATTAAAATACATTTAGTTAGATCTATTATCTTGACATAGAAACCAGAATTGAAATTCTAAAGGTGCCATTACACGGGCTGTGAAAGACACATATTTTTGCTTGCCACAGATTATAGTTTCAAAAGATGACAAAACATTGCAATCTGTGAAAAGTGACAGAAGGTTATTTGAGCCTTTGTCTTTACAGATGCCAAAGACACATTTGACATATTAAATAGAAGTGATATCGATACTTTTCATCTGTGAACAGACGGAAATATGTGGTGTGTACAGGTTTCAATTGTCCATAGAGCATTTTTAGGAAAGACATTTGTGCCTGGCCTTATTCGGCAAATGCCCGTGTTTCTCGAACTAAATATCCTCATAAATGTATGTGCCTGTGTGGGCAAAATACAGACATTTTATGAGCAAATTTACTAAGCGTGGCACCTTTAGAATCTATGTTGAAAATATAAACATTATATATACTATATAAAACTACGAAGTGTTTCAAATTTGTTCTCTGATTAATTTGTAGTACTACGTTTTTAGGGCTAAAACCCCTATCACCTTTTTAGGGACTTTAAAGTTTATATGAAACTTTTTTATTCCAAATAATAATAACAAATATATAAAATCAAATTTATTATTTACTTTAAAAATAAGTGCATCATTACTCCCCAAAAAGGAGTAAAAAAATGTTCAAAAGGGTGTGGTCAAATGTTCGTCCTCCTCATTTTGTCTTACAAGTTTTTTGAAGCTAAAACCCCTAACAACCTTTTAATCAACCTTTAAAGTTTGTATCATTACCGGTTGAACGCGCAAGCGCAATTATTTTTTATTATATCAACACAAAGTTCATTTAAACTGAAGAGTTTTATGTGAATATAATTCACACCGAGAATTACAAAATCAAATAAAAAATTAAAAGCAGCTCCAAAAATGGAGGTGCGAATGAAAGTCAATGAAAGAAGTCTGTTTTGTATTACGATCATTTAAATTGAAATTACCAACATATAAATGTATATTAATTTTCATTCTACTGATACATTTTTCCAAATTAAGAAAAAGGAAATCTGGAGTTTTCATAAAACAAAATTCAATAAAAAGTATATTTAAATGCAAGCGCACAACACAAAACAAACTAATTATTATGAGGATCCCACATACTTTATCTTTTTTTTTCTCTCACCAGATAAGCCCAGTTCAGTTTCTTTTATGTTATATAGTATATATTATATATATATAATATCATTATTATCATGTATATTATCACTGTTTTGCGGGCCAAATGCATTGCACATTCAGTTTTTATCTTGTTTGTAAACCCTGAGTCAAGTGCGGCGCGGCCAGGCTGATGCGCAAGCGTGTGCGTTTTATATGCACGAAGAGTGTTGTTTATTTTATCTTTAATCAGCACATCACATGATGACATACACACACAGATAACGTGCCACACGACAATGCTAAATACAGTTGTGTCTCGTTTAATTTGTGAATTATGCACATTTGGAGCAAATGAGAATATGTTTGTATTTTTAAAAACAAAACATTTTTTTTTTGCAATTATTCCAATGATTACAGCCGACGATAACTTAAACACTTTTCAAAAAGAAATACTGACATTTTAATATATAGGTTTATTTGTGTATGTGTGTGTGTGTCACTGCAACGTGTTTTTATTTAGATTTTCGATTTACGATCGATGTCATCGATCAAATCACATTGTGTCTGCTGCCCAGCTAATTTGCATATATTTTATATATTATTGTGTCTAAGTCGAAACTCTTAAGTGTATATAATGTCCCGTTTAGACTTCGAGTTGATATAGTAACATACAGTTATATAGTATGCATATTAGAGCAGCGACGCATGCGTCCGGTCTAAAAATATCGCCGAGTTTTTGTTTTCTTGTGTTTTTTTGGTTCACAAAGTGATAATACACCATAATAAACAAATATACACATATATGTAATATGTTTGTATTTGTATATTTATATACATCTATATATATAAAAGACTAACGTCATGGTGAGTGACCTTATAACTCGCGATCGGCTGAACCGATTTGCATTCCGTT